>JAMYHI010000280.1:0-26920 GCA_025531525.1 Pichia sp. P7020A
TACGATGTCTTCCAAAGCCAGCCATGGTGTGTTGTGTGTGTGCTGTTGGCTCCTGTGTCTACTGTATCAGGTACTGTAGCTGTAGCTGTTGCTGTATGTTCTACTGCTGGTTCTCCTGATGTATTCAAATTCATGAGTCCCCTCACTCACTCTCACTGTGTTTTTCGGTGCACGGATGTTCTGCGGAGTTGGTTGAATCATCACATCTTCTCACACATACGGACCTTGCAAAGCGGAGAACAAGTGAGTAACCAATTCTACACCACTGCACTGCACTTACGTCTACAACCACACCAAACAACAAAGATGATGATGCGTCGGTTATTCTCTTCCACAGTGCGAAGACTCAATTCAAACAGTAAATCTGGCCCCGATTTTTTCAAAATATTCCCCAAGACCTTCCCCGAGGGAATGGATGCCAAATCTACTGGGTTTGGGTTTGTCGTAGATTCGAAGAAACTACGTAAAGAATACAGAAAATTGCAGAGTGAGAGTCATCCTGATTTACAAGGGATAAATGTCTCTGTCGATGATGTATCAGGAGATGTCTCATCGTTGATTAATAAGGCATATGAGACCTTGTCTGATCCATTACGTCGTGCACAACACATTCTCAAACTACGATCGCAGATTGATCTTGCAGATGATATTGTAGGTAAAACTTTACAATTTCAAGACCCAACTTTATTAATGGAGATGATGGACGTTCATGAACAACTTGAGAATATTGTCGATGAGAAGGGATTAAGGGCTATGCGCGATGAGAATCAGGGAAGGATTGATCAATTATGTGAGGAATTGCAACAACATTTCCAGAATGAAGATTGGGAAAAGGCGGCTATGGCAGCAGTACGGTTGAAATATTGTTACAATATCAAAAGTGCTTTGAAGGATTGGGAGGCCGGTAAGCCTGTGACTTTAACACACTGAGTTTCGTTTAGTTTAATTATTAGTTAAGTGATCAATTGGTTAGTTAGTTGGTTAGATAATAAGTACATGGAAAAAGAACTCAATAAAAAGATAGTGGTGAATGATAATGTGAGAATTTTAATTATTGGAAATAGTAATAGTAATGATAATAGTAATTGGAAACAGAAAGAAAGCAAGTGATGGGTACGGCGTGAATAGCTTCAAAATGGGAATTGGTAGTTTTTAACGTGAGTGTAAATGTGAACGTGAATGTGAATGTGAAGATTAATGTGAATTGAAACATGGAAGATAGAATTAGGTATCAAATGCGTTTGCTCCCATGTCAAAAGCGTCATTGGAATAAAGTGTAATTAAATCATGGATACAGGTTTCCATCAGCAGCAGTGCGGTCGACGGCAGTAGCACCCGCCTTCACTTCACCACGCTCCTTCATTGGAGTGAAGGAAAGGTAATTTGCACCACCACCTGTAGTGGTACCACCTGCACCACCATTGTCAATAGCGCTTCCTGTATTTGTGGTACCCGAGTATGCGTGTCCAGATTGTTTTGGAGTACGTTGGAACCAGCTGACAAAGCCAGGTCTATTTGCAGCACGTACACCACCTACACCTGCGACTGCACCAGTACCAGTACCTGCACCAACGCCAACCTGGTTATTTTCATTCTCCAAATCATATGCGTCATAATTGTTTGTATTCTTGTACTTTCTGTTTTTAAAGCCACCCCATTTAGCAAATGCACCTGCAATGAATGGGATGTTGAATAAGATCAAAAAGACAGTTGCCCAAGATGTAGCCATTGCCTTAGTACCCAAATCGGCACTAAAACCTGCATCTCTGAATTTGGATCTACCTCTGGCGTAACATGCAGTCCATAAAGCCACGGCAATAACGATGAAGATGATAGCTAATGCATATAAAGCCCAGAAGATCCCCGTGGAAGCTGCAGATGCACCCTTGGCGACAATGAGTGCTATGAAAGGTATCCAAGAGAGCACGAGAAAAGCCAAGCCGACAAGTGCAAATCCATAACCAATTCTACTAGTGTAGTAGTAATAGTTAGCGTGGTCAACAAAGGCAGAAGGTAGGTTCTCATTGGAGTTGAAGTTTCTCGATGGAGAGAAGGGGAATGCAGCGGAAGCGTGCGTACAGTCCGTATTCTTACCGTCAGAGACAGAACAGATACCGTAGTTGGTCCATCTGCAACGGGTGTCAACGGGAGCGCCTGGGAACCTTGAGCAGTCGGTTTCAAGCCAGTAGAACCTCCGCAAGATGGAAGTCTCGGTACCACCGGTAAGGATGGACAAGAAGAGAAGTAATGCTGTTCCGAGGAGGAACAATGTGGCTAGGAAAAGCCCCAAGCCTCTGATGATTCTCATTATATTATATTGTGTTGGTAGTTGTAGTTGTAGCTGTAGCAGTAGTGCCGTTAGTTTAGTTATTAATTGACAATTGTCTGAGAGTCTCGGAGTACGTCTCGGAGTTGCTTGGGACAGCAAATGTGGGAGAAGAGAGAAGAGGGGGGCTATGTGGGGGGCTATAAAGGGTCCTTCCAGTCTTCAGAAGCAAGGAAGGAAGGAAGCGTACGTGTGTGGGTGCGCCGTACGTGGACACCACTGTCCTGTGTCTGTCCCGTCCGTAGCCGGCGCTAGCAGAAAGACTGTGTGTGGTCTGTGCTGTTCTGCGTTCTGCGTAGTGTACCCAGTGTCCAGTACCCAGCCCCGAAGCCTGTCCGTGTCTGCCGCTTTGGGCGAAGCTTATTTCCTCTTCCGTCGGGTGTGTTTACATCAACAACGACAGTAACACCAACTGCTACAGCACCCAGTCTACACCGCCCCGGCCGTGGTCCTCCAGCCAGGCGTTGGCGAGGGCAAAGTGGCGGTGCGTGAAGAAGGTGGGCACCCGGTGTGCGCTGAGCGGCGATGGGTGCACGCCGTAGAGGAATAGGTTATCCTTGTTCTTTTGCTTCTGCTTCTGCTCCAGTACTTTGGCTATCTTCTCAGCAGGCTTACCCCAAGCCATCACTACTACACCGGGGCAGTCTTGCACAACGATCTCTGCAACGGCTCGAGTAAATGTCTCCCAGCCACGTTTGGCGTGCGAGTTGGCCTTGTGAGCTTGCACCGTTAATACGGTATTGAGCAACAGAACTCCCTGTTTTGCCCATTGTGTGAGATCACCATGTTTCGGTGCCTCAAATGATGGGTAGTCCACTTTTATTGCTTTGAATATATTCATCAAAGATGGTGGCACTCTCGTGTTTCTATCAATTACACTGAATGCCAAGCCATGCGCCTGATTGTAATTGTGGTACGGATCCTGCCCAATGACCAATACTTTCACCGACGAAAGTGGGGTCAATCGCGTCCATGAATACACGTCATCCTGTGGTGGGAATATGGGTGTCGTTCCGGACCATTCACGAGCCAAGAACTTCTTGAGTTCTAGAAAGTAAGGTTTGGTGAACTCATTAGAGAGCACCTGAAACCATCCGTCTTCCATGGTTCTTATTTCCAAATCAAGAAGCTGGCGTTCTTCAATGGAGAGACCAGCTTGGAACTTGGCTTTGTATTCAGACAGATAATTATCGTTCTCGTCGGCATATTCTTCCTTTTCCCCTTCTCCTCTCTCCTTCTCTTCTTCTTCTTCGGTCTGCTTGACTTCCTCGACTACGGCAAGTGCGCGTTCTTCCAGTTGCACCTTCCTGTCCTCCCCAGCACTGATCTCTCTCGTGTCATTTCCCTCCGCCTTGGACTTAGCCTTCTTGGAGACTGTAAAGAAGTCCGTAATGCGTCTCTTCTGCGCTACCGTCATTGTCCCTCTCTTGTTGCCTTAACCTGAATCAACCGGACCCCCCTTGATCCTTGAACCTTGGCAGTTGGCAGTTATTCGTTATTCATAAAACTTAATTCTCATTTTCGTTCCCTCATCCCTCATCACACATTTTCCGCTCCTCTCTCCTCTCCATTTACGCTCTAGAGTCTAGACGGCAACCGAATCTTCTATACGATGCCGGGCCGAAGCAGAGCATCCATAGTAAGAGTTCTCTATACACTAAAGTCTAACATTCCTTCCACTACTCTGCAAAATACAAAACCCAACTCAATGGCGCAACGGCCCAAGGACAAAGACAATGACAAAGACAGAGACGATAAGGATGGTCAACTCAAGTCCCTGCGGAGTTTCAGAAATTCAATGTCCAAACAATCCAGAGACGATGGGGATGACGGTAATGTTATACGAACAGCGCAAGAAACGACAATTGCCGGTGATAAGGGTAATGGTAAACCAACAGCTACGACAAGTTCATTCTTAACTACGATGACGTCCCTAAAACGATCTCGGAGTCAAGTTTTCGATGATAGTCATAGTGATCAGGATAAGGATAACGAGCACAGTAATGACGAGAATAACAACCACATGACCGAACAAGTACAACAGGCACGTCGGAAGAGTAGCTGGGCATTCTGGAAATCAGATACCGAAAACGATGGCGAATTAGACATACAAACGTCACCAAACTCAGTCACAAGAACTGATGACCCCACAGATTCCGAAGGAAACCAAACACAAACTTCAAATCCAAATCCAAAGCAATCCCAAACCGCAGATGTGAAGACCGTCGACGGTGCATCCTCGTGGTCGTTCTGGTCTGCAGCGTTACAGGAGAATCGAAATCGCCCACTAGCTAGCAGTGAAGATATCCCGGATGTCGTGAAATCGGACGTAAAATCAAATACTAATGGGAAAAGGCGCAGTACGGGAACTAACATCGCCCCCACACGTGTGACAAGTATCATCACTCCACCTTTTGAAGAAACTTTACCCTTAGCAACGACACAGACAACAATACTCAATGGCATCAAAAGAGTGCGTAAATTGTTAGGGTATGGCACTGAAGAGAAAGAACTCTATTTGTACAGGAAATTGACTCCGACACCCTTCAAAAGAGCTCTCATCATTGGCGTGCATGGGTTCTTCCCCACGAGAATGATAAGGCCGATAATTGGTGAACCCACCGGTACATCTATGAAATTTGCACAAGTTGGAGAAGAGTCCGTCCTTGCGTGGGCTAGAGAAGAGGGACTCAATATAGAGATCCAAAAAATAGCATTGGAAAAAGAAGGGAAGATTCTAGAGAGAGTTGATTTCTTCTTTGACATATTAAAGAAATCGAAAGATGATATCCAAAAGGCTGATTTCATTTTTGTGTGTGCACACTCTCAAGGATGTCCCGTCAGTATCATTCTCATGTCAAAATTACTGGAATATGGTATCATTGATGAAAGTAAAAAGGTTGCCATTTTAGGTATGGCCGGGGTCAACATTGGTCCATTCTTTGGCATGGACAAAAGTTTGTTCATACGTGCCTATTCAACAATTGAAAATGAGTCAATGCTTGAACTTTTCCAGTTTCAGAACTTTGAAAGCTTACAGTCCCGCAAATACATTGATTCATTGAAGAAGCTGATGAAACATGATGTGAAGATAACTTTTGTCGGTTCCATTGACGATCAGTTAGTGCCCCTATACTCTGCAATTGCATTACACGTTCAACATCCTAATATTTTCAAAGCTGTCTATATCGACAAGTCGACAAATACACCATCCTTTGTGGCAAGAATCATCAAACTTTCATGCATGCTAACCAATTTAGGATCTACGGACCACGACGTTATCAAAGAAATATCAAGTGCATTGGCGGGACCCATCACCGGAGGAGGTCATTCTAAAATCTACAACGATCCGCAAGTTTATAGGCTAGCTCTAGACTTTGCACTCAAGACGGAATCATCCCCATTGGCTATTGAACAAAACGTGAAGTTCAAACCCTTTGACATCACCAAGCTCGGTAGCGGATCTAATCCGTTCAATCTACCCTGGTGCGCCCGCGGTCTCTTCTTTGAAGTGAGCAGGCGGCTTAACGGTGACGGTCGTGGCACAGAGGAAATTGATGCCGTTTTCCAGGAGTTTGACGAGTGGGAGCCAGCCTCTAAAGCGTTGAAGGATGTCAAGTACAGACTTAACGGCATCCGTGCCAAACTCTAGAGAGCTAGAGGCTATAGAGGAGGCGTGTTGTCACGTGACTGGCGGCGAGAAAAATAGAATGAAAAAAAAGAAAGGAGAAAAAGCAAAAGCGACTCAAATAATTTTTCAGCTTTCGTCTTTCCGTTGCGGAATTTGCAGGCGCTTAGTAGTCCGAAGACCGCATGAGCTCGCCCGTTGAGGATGATTCATCTGGGAAGAATGAAAGACAACAGTCTCTGTGCCGCTTTCACCCCTTTCCTTAGCAGCACACCCTCCAGACCCACCACCAGTACAAGCATCAATGCCGAACAAAGACACAGCGTCTCAGAAAATCTCCACCCTCGGTGGCTTTCTCGCCGGTGGCCTCGCTGCCTGTGGTGCCGTTACCTTCACGAACCCTATCGAGCTGGTCAAGACCCGTATGCAGCTTCAGGGTGAGCTCACTGCGAAGGGACCGAAAATATACAAGAATCCAGTCCAAGCTCTATTCTTAATCTACAAGAATGAAGGTATCAGGGGTATCCAGTCCGGTCTCGTTTGTGCCTATGTGTACCAACTCGGTCTCAACGGTTGTCGTTTAGGTCTCTATGAACCTGCCAGAAACATCATTAACTCCGTCTTTTATCCAGATCTTGACCCACGCCGTGTTCAGAACATTCCAATTAACATTTTCGCAGGTGCCATTTCCGGTATCGCAGGTGCAATCATTGGTTCTCCAATGTATTTAGTTAAGACGCGTATGCAATCATTCTCCAATTCCATTCAAATCGGTGAACAAACGCACTATAAGAATGCATTTGACGGTCTCAAATCCATCTATAAAAAGGAAGGTTTCTTTGGCCTGTTCCGTGGTGTCGATGCAGCAATCTTACGTACAGGTTCTGGATCTGCAGCGCAACTCCCATTATACAATTTCACTAAACACGAAATGATGAAGTCTGACTTATTTGGCACGGGCCCTGCATTGCATCTCTCAGCATCAGTGGTGGCAGGTTTTGGTGTCGGTATCGTCATGAACCCATGGGATGTCATTTTGACAAGAGTGTACAATCAAAAGGGTGATTTATATACCGGTCCTATCGATTGTCTCGTCAAGACCGTCCGTTCTGAAGGTATATTCGCATTATACAAAGGTTTCGGTGCTCAAATCTTGAGAATTGCTCCTCACACTGTCTTAACACTCATGTTCATGGAACAGACCATGCCACTAATGTACAAGGCGGAAACTATGATCTTCAGAGCATAGATCCCACCCACTTCTTCCTTATCTATCAAAACTAACTATCTAGACTTTAATCATTCCTCTGCGAGATAAATTATAAGTATTAATTGATCATTACACTTGGAATTACAATAATAAAAGAAAGCAGGACACGATAAGAATCATTGACAAAGAAAGATTGACAATCACACACCATCGCCCATATGCCAATCGCCCTCGACATCACCATCATCACCATCATCACCATCTCCACCTGAGCCATTATTAAGCTCTGACGTATTACTAGCGCTGGTTCTGGCTCTGGAACTGTCAATAACTGTACGTGGTCCCGTAGAAGACGCTAAACTAGCAGCAGTACCAGTACTCGTGCCAATGTGCATCATCTCAGATGCTGCACCACTCTCCATTGATGATGAACTTGGTAATGGTCTTGCAATGATCTCGCCAATTTCGTTCATCTCCCAGAACATATTCGGATCTGGTAATGACCCAGGCAATGCTCTCCCAATCAATTCACCCGATTCGGAACGAGTGAAGATGTGATTACGCACCCTACGAACAAATGTCTCCGTTGGAGCTTGATCCGGGTGACGTAAGACTGGAATTTCAGTGGTACTGATACCGACATTAGCAGGTTGAGCCTGTAGCATAGGCTCATGTGGGTGATGTTGTTGGTTCATTCTGGACGCATTCACTGATGTAACTCTGTTATGCATATTCTGTTGTTGATGTTCATGTTGATGTGAACGTTGATTTTGGAGTTGATACATATGCTGATTCTGATGATCATGCTCTTGAAGAGGATGGTTGTGGTGAGTGTGATGTGTTTCTGTAGTAGTTGCACTTGCACTAGCAGGAGATGGACTCTCCTGTATAGATGATCCCGTTGGAGTCGATGCAGGCACGCACCAATGTTTGTGGAACATCCATGCCTTAGTTTGACATTCTCGAGAACAATATTTAGCCCTCTTACATCTTCTGCACTTGGAGAACTGTTTTGGATGATCTTCCCATTTACCACATGCAAGATTAGCGCATTGTCTTCTACCATTCATTCTCTCATCCCTTCTATTAGCATTACGGACAACCACTGCTGCCCAGTAACAAATGTCTTCTTGAAACCAAGTTTTCACTGTAAATCTTTCAACGAGAGGGAAAATATTCAGCATGGTATACGCTTGCATATCCTTATCTGCATATTTCGAATGTGAAGCCGGAGTCTCCAGTTCATTCCATAAATTCTCATAACGCCATTTATTAGCATAGTCCTTTTGCTTTTGAATATACATTCTTCTATTCTTCGTTCTTATCTTACCTAATGATTCTTGCTTGAGTCTGGATGCATTCAACCTAATTCTTTCAAGACATGTTGCCTTTGCCACAGGGTCTGCGATTTTGATGATTTCCAAATAGTCAGAGACAATGCCCTTATCATTGCTGTCTCCCATTTTCGTCAGAGTACGGAGTCTGCTCATTTGTTCAGTCTCTGGTGCAAAATATCCAAGCTCTTCCGTCTCTGGAAGTTGTTTGACGGGCTTGAAACATCGTTCATCCTCAAGACACGGTTCATCGTCAGAGCTCAGCCCCATATACTCATCAGAACCGGCCTCCGCCTCGGGTTCGGCCTCTAGTTCATTTTCGAGCGGTGGAGGGTTCGAATTCGCTCTACTTCTAAACGATAATCCGTTGATGAGGTAGGTCTCTGTCAATGGTTTCCTCAAATATGTATATTTGGAGATGAATGCCAATAACTGGAGAGACCAAATTACATCATCTGCCACCGGTTTAATCAATCCATTCTCAAAAGTTCTCGGTACTGCCTGGCTCAGCGGATTCAGTAATTTATCATTACCGAAAAAGGTGTTGAATGGATCCAAATCCGGATTGAGCAAATTTGAGATTTCTATCCTTTCATTCAATTCGTTGGCTAAAATATAATCAGATAATAGAGATTTGAAATTGGTGTTCACAAACTGAGGCACATCCATATCATCATCACTCTCACTCAGCTTTTGAAGACATTTGACCAGTTCCACAATATTGAGGAGTTCGAGTTCATCGTCCTTAAGAGCCCTTCCATGAAGAATAGCCTCTAAACTGTTTGTTGGAGTTGTGGTAAACTTCTCCAGTTCATCTTGAGCTTCCATAATAGCATCGTTGGCATCATCAAGTGCACCTCTAATGTCTGATATCACAACATTGGCTAGTGGGACATTTGCATTGCTTTCCTCTGTGTGTATCACTACCTGTTCATTGTGTAGGTGATTTCTAATGTTGCCATATGAAGGTATATCCACATTGGCGACGGCTGTTCTGTTGATGTCCACTTCTACGGAAAAACCTGAGTTTCCGTTGATAGTGGGCAGTATTCTGTCATCGTTGAGTGGACCATTTGCAGTTGTACGGTTTGGAACAGAGTTGGATGCCGATACCGGTGATGGAGTCATTGGAGATTGAACTGTAGCGGATGTTCTTACTGCTGCTCCATTGTTGTTGTTGTTGTTGTTGTTGTTGTTGTTGTTGCTGCTGTGGTTGCTGCTGTGGTTGCTGCTACTGCTGTTGCTGTTGCCACCATTGAGATTCAAGTTCTTCTTATCCAAGAAATGGTTATCGAGAATGGTTGCCAAAATGGGTATGATGCCTGCATCAACGAGTTTCTTCCTCAATTTTTCACTACCTCTGGTACCAGCCAGAACTAGACATTGTAAAGCTAAAACCCATTTCCAAGCGTACATGATGGTATCATTACTATTTTTCGGATCTCTGCACTCGTATAAGATGGCCACGAGTCTCTCGATGGCACCATCTTGCACCATGGCATCACGAACTTTCACCGAAGATGATGTGAGGAATGTCAAATGGTTCAAAGAGTTCACGAGTGCCTTGTTGTCAGTACAGTCTAGTGCACGACGGTCATATACTGAAGAGCTAATTGACACGGTTGCTCTGTTCAATAGAACAGATTTTCCATTGGGACCTTTCATTGTTGTTTTAGATACAATGCAATGTGAAGTATGGGTGGTCTATGGTATCTTTTGATAATTGAGTGTATATATTTCAAAGCCTCTCTGAGTTAGTTCTATGTGGAAAGTAAGACGAGATTGAGTGTAAGGAATGAAATGGAACGCTTCCTTCGCTGTTCTCTGATTAATATTCTCACTATTGCACCAAGAGTGTCTGCTGGTGAGTGGTGTGCTGCGTTGCTCTCGCTTTCGCCGTTGCTGTAGGATAATCGCCGTCTGTACCTTGTGCCGCCAATCGCCAATCGCCACTTACAGACGGGAAAGAATAAATGAATGAAAGAAAGAAATAACGTGAAGCGAAGGCGAGAAAAGAGAAAAGAGAAAAGCCAAAATTCCAAAGTGGAAAACGGAAAAAGGCCGAAAGCCGAGAGCCGAGACCATCGGTTGGTTACTGGTTACTGGTTACTGGTTATTACACAGATAGCAACGTATGTATGCTAAACAACACTCAGACTCAGGCAAGGACCTCGCCGCCACAGCCGCCCATGTACTCCGTAAGAGCGCCCACCTTCTCATTCCAGAGCGCCATTTTAGCACGCATGCTTTCCACCTGCGCGTGCGTCATCGTTCTAGGATGTATCCATGACACCTCCACGTTCTCGTCCACCTGGTTGATCAAGCCACGCATGAGTCCGAGACTGAGACATCTCATCACCAAATGTTCAATTTCGTGGCCGTTCTTTAGAAGTGGAATTTGTTCCAAGATCTCAGTATAGCTGATACATCTGCTCGTGGTTGGTTTGTTGAACACGAGTTCAATGAAAGCCATCACGCACACCTTCTGTTTGAGAAATTCCACTCTATTTGCAATATCAGGCAGTTCTTGTAGCTGGGCCGTCTGTCCAATGAGGTCATTGAAGGATTTGAGGTCACCATTGTTCAAACTCAAAACGAGACCCTTCAACCACGCACTCTGCAAATAATTAAAGATGTCGTGCATAATCACCTCACCGAAATTGAATATCTTATCGCCAAGCAATCCGCTGATGGCAATGTCGTGCACTATTTGCTCCTTGTCTGCCAACTTACTCAAATCTGGAATACATGCAAGGAAGAGTAAACTATTGTAGTAGAAAGCATTGAAATCTCCGCGGAGTTTCATCAATTGGGCCTTGACAAAGTAAAGACTTGCATAAACGCGTAGGTCAACAGACGATGTCAATTGTTCAATCTTCTTCTCACTTTGGTCAATGATGGCACTTGCCTCGTCAATAAACCCGAGTTCTAACTTCACTCTTGCCAACTCGTCCTCTAAGTAGAGCAATGCCTGTATTATTTCGTAATCGTTGATATCATCTACCCCAGCACCGTGGGTTCTGCTGTCCATCTCCTTTATAATCTTAGTCTTCAAGTTTGTCAAATACTCAAGAGAATCATGAGCACTTGAATCAACTAATGATAATGTCAAGAATTCAACGAGCTGCAATTGGTTGATCTTATCGCTGAATGTCAAGATAAAATTGTCAAAAAGCTTGAGTCTGATACTCTTGGAGTGGTCATTGGCGTAGATCTGATGCTTTAGCACCTCCGAAAGCTGGTACCAGAGTTTACGCTCATAGTAGTCTTCGAGCGTGTAGAATTGCGCCGCAAGCTCTGCATCCTTTGTCTCCACCTCGTCTCTGAGGGTTGCTAATACGGTCTCTGCATCGACGGCCATTTTCTGTTGTGTGTGATGTTGCTAGGCCACTGCAATGTGGTTTTCTGTCCTCTTCCTTTGCTCATAGCACCCTTTTGCCCTTGCACAAGCGTGTTCTATTGCGTTTTGGTGTGAAACGCCACTTGGGACCTGGGGGAAATGCGGGTGCACGGGTGTTTGGGTTGTGCATGTTTCCTCTTCTCTGAAAAATTTAAATCGGATTACCCACAAAAGTTTACAATCCGCTGTTTTACATCCTTTTAACGATGGTATATGTAAAACTTCTTGCGCAACAAAGGAAGCAAGACAACAGCAATGGCTTTAGAGAATAACAGTGCTGCAGACACTAATACGAAAAGCAGCATGGACAAGCTTCTGGAGCAGTACGCTCCATTGCTAAAGAATCTCATTAGATTCTCCTCTGCAGTGAATGCAAAAGATATAAAATTCTATAAAAGTATAGATCCATCCATCCGTGATGCAGCAGACGATATAGCATCAACTTTAACGGATACTATGAACAGAATCATGGACTCGGTGAGCACGGCAACAACGGATGAACTGAACATTATCAAATTCAAGCCAGATGCAGACAATGAAAATCAGCAACTGCTATCAAATGTACTTGACTCTTTATTAGAGAAGGTCGAGATCAACTTGGATAACCACTACAAGGTAAAGAAGAACCAACAACTTGGCTCTGCAGCATCTGAGAATGAAATCACAGACCCATCCATCGATGATGGTTACACCTATCTCGATAAGGCCGATGCGGCGGGAAATGGTGAAGCATCTACGGCATTCACAGCATTGCCTAAACTCAATCCAAGTTTAGGTAAACCACAGGATAAGTTCACCGATGCAGTTGACAATTTCGAAACAACACCATTCAAGCCATTGATCAAATTCAAGCCGAATGCAATGCAACCACTCGAAGAATCTCTACAACTCATAGAAGCAACAGATGAAGTCCCAGAACATTATCCAAATCCATACCATGAGGAAATTATGAATGCAGAGTACCCTTCATGGATCCTAGAGCCAGTTCCAGAAGAGCAACAATATAAATCAATCCCATGGAAGGGATCACCAGCAGCGCAATGGATTGACGATCCCTCACAACTTGATGATCTACTTGTTGAACTCAATAAGTGTAAAGTTATTGCCATCGATTTGGAACATCACGATTATAGAACATACCACGGTCTCACATCATTGATGCAAATTACCACTGATACAAAGAAAGATTATCTCATTGATCCCCTCTCACCATTACTTCGTCCACATTTACCAATGCTCAATGAAGCATTCACCAATCCACAGATTGTGAAAGTGTTTCATGGTGCCTTCATGGATGTCATTTGGCTTCAACGTGATTTAGGACTTTATTTAGTCTCTTTGTTTGATACATTCCATGCATCCAAGCAACTCGCCCTTGGGAAATACTCTCTAGCCTACTTGCTTGAGACATACGTCAAATTTAGAACTTCTAAGAAATGGCAACTTGCAGATTGGAGAATCCGTCCTCTATCTGATGAAATGAGAGACTATGCAAAGGCAGATACTCACTTCCTCATTGAAGTCTTCTACAAAATGCATTCAGAACTCTTGAAAATTCCAAATGCATTACAGAAAGCCCTTTACGCATCCAGAAAAGTCGCTACGAGAAGATTTGAATATGCCACATATAGACCTAAGAACCTCTCTATGAGCAGTAACAGTGAAGTTGTCACCACCAGTCAATCAGTTCCACTCATTGACGCAATCACCGGGAAACTCACAATGTCCTTCGATAGAGATTTACCATGGACAAATCTTATTTTCAGCAACAATATTCCTCTCGAGAATCGACCTTTACTGGAAATCCTCTTTAAATGGAGAGATCATCAAGCAAGACTCGCAGATGAGAGTCCTCGTTTTACAATGAGTGATTTCATACTCGTCTCATTAGTGAGAGAATTCACCATTGGCCATGAGGATGATGTCACCATGGATTCAGTACTTGCAGTTATCAACAAATCCTCCAAATTCGGAGGTTCATATTACGTGCGTAAAAACATTAAGGAATTAACAGAAGTTATCAAGGATGCACTCGTTGACCTCAAGGGTATTGATTTGAACAAAATCATCTCAGAGTCTAATAATGATACTAAGGTGGGTGAGTCAATTGCACCCGTTACACTTGGAAGTGGTGGTATTGCAGATGAACAGTCTGTTTACGAGTCTGTTAAGGATGTGAATAAACTTGAGAAACAATTCAACAATTTCTACGAATTTTACAATAAGATCATACATACCAGTTCAAACATTGAGACTGCTGCCCCACCTTCTGCATCTGAAACTTTTGCCATTGAATATGACAACGATGGATCTGTTAATGTTATCAAGAACCAGTCTATCAATGAACGTATCACTGAAGTTGTTGATTATTTCGAGGCAGATATGGAGCAAGCTGTTGAGATAGAACTCGACGATGAAGACCTTGCAGAATCAGAACATGAGGATGACAATGCTGCTAATGCCGGTGATGAACCAGCTGTTAAAGAACGTGATGAAATCATCACTTTACGTAAAAAGGTTGGTGCAAAGACCAAGAAGAGAAAGGCTGAAGAGCTCACGGACATCAGTGTCGATTTCAACAAGAGCATCATGCAAAAGGAGGAAGAGAGACGCGGTCGTCGTGGTAAAAGGGCCAATAACGCAGATAAGGAGAAGAAGAAACCATCATTCGACCCGTACAGTAGAGATCTTCTAGAGGATATGAACATTCCACAATTGAAAAAGAAGAAGATGGTCGACAGAGGTAAGAATCTCGTCTTTAAGAAGAAATAGAGGAGAGAGAAGAGAAAAAGTGTATAACTTTTCTATATCAAGCTTATATTGCATGTTGATGATGCTACAAACAAACCTTATGTAGTGTACACTTAGACGGAGCTTTCCTTGAGGGATTCTGGTTGACCTTGCAACAAGGTGAAAGTTGGAGCTTGCAACTTGTCTCTACCGTTCAAGAAATCCAATTCCATGACGAACAGGAAACCAAGGATGTTACCCTTACATTGTTGAAGCAAGTCACCTGCAGCGTGAGCAGATCCACCAGTAGCTAAAATGTCATCAACGATTAAGACAGTAGCGCCCTCTGGGATGGCTTCCTTTTGAACTTCAAAGAAATCTTCACCGTATTCCTTGGTGTAACCAACCTTGTAGACCTCACCTGGAAGTTTTCCTGCCTTTCTAACTGGAACGAAACCTGCATCGAGGGCAAGAGCTAAGGTTGGACCGAAAAGGAAACCTCTAGATTCTAAACCTACAATGTAGTCAATAGTTTGGTGCACATTCTGTTCAATGTAGAGCTTGAAAGCAACTATAAGTTTGTTGAACAATTGTGGAGAGCTGAAGAGTGGAAGGAAATCCTCGAACAAGACACCTTCAGTTGGGAAGTTTGGGTATTGGTGGAGAGCAGATCTAAGCTCGTCGGCAAGAGACTGAAGTTCTTCGTTATCGTGCATTGTGTGATGGGTGCGGTTGTGTGTGTGGTGCTACAATATACCGTTTCATACAACGTGCTCCCTACTACTGTGGCTGCTAGAGACGAGAAAAGAAAAGAAAGAGACGCTGGAAAAGACAGAAATATTTTCATGTGATAACCGTCGGACGTCGGCCACAAAGCACAAAGCACAATCGCAATCGGAAGTCGGAAGCCCCGATGCCGCGTGCCGGTGTCGATGCCGTGGCAGATCGGCGCCCTACAGGCACTGGGCTTGGGATCTAGAGTTGCTGGGTCAACAGCTCATGATCAGCTTCCTGGATGGTGCTTCTTATAGCTGTAAATACATGTGCTTTCCCATACGTAACGTAACGTAGCGTAGTGTAACAGGCTTATCCCGCGGAATGCCAGCTGCTGCCGCGGCAACATCAATGTAGTGCCCAGGTTCCATCGAGCCCAGTTTGCCAGTAGGGTCAGGTACAGAGGTGGATAATACAATAGAATACAATTACAATTACAACTAAATACAGCTAGCTACACGTTGTTGGTGAACGCGTTCATCGGCGTGTTGCTGCGGCTTCTTTCCTCGAGGCCTTCATCCTTCCGTCTGGATCCTCTACTTCTGAAAGTGACAAAATTATCCTCCACGATATCCGCCATCACGTCGGTGATGTAGTAGAAGCCACCCTTCGACGTCCAGGAGACAGAGTTCTCCTCGTATATAAACTTGGACGTCTTCAAACGGTTGAGAATAGAGGAACAGTTTTCCCAATTTATCGTGTGCGTAGCAGGTACGATAGGTTTCAAGCTGATGATTTTAGTGCCCACTTTCAAATCTTGGAACAACTCAACAACTCTCTTGTTCAATTCGTTGTCGAACAAATAGTTGTTCACAAGAATCACCGTACACTTGTCAACTATGGCCTTCACTGGCGGATTGTCAATGAAGGATTGCTCAGAGAATAATTTCACAAGTCCTGGCTTGAGACCGAATATTCCACATCTACTGTTGAACTCGTTCGCTTGGATGTCACCTAAAACAGATGCTCCCTTGACGATTTCCACACCATAACTCTCACATCCAAACTCAAGTGCTGCTTGGATGACGCAATTACCTACACCTGATCCCAAGTCAATGAAACATCCATTGTGATCAAGACCACATTTGGCATACACGGTACTCAAAAACGATGGCATCAACTCTCCATACACTTCATTAGAGAACGCTTTATAGTTGCTCAACTTCTTGGAGTCAGGCAGCACTCTTCTGGAATAACATTGATTCAATAGTTCATACACGGCAACTCTCGAAAATGTCTTTTTTTGCCGTGTGTATTCCAAAATCTTTCCACTGTTTCTCAATGTGTCTATGAGGGTATTGAACTCTCCAATGGATTTCAACAGGTTGTCTATATTGCTCTCCTCGAATGACTTGATGTAACGTCCAACGATACAATTGTCTGGTTCTTCCAAATTCATCACTTTCATTTTCTCATCCTCGGGTAAATACAGAATCGTCATCAGTTCCATGAACTTCCCAATCTCATCAAATGGATTGAACTGCACATCATCCTTGGGCAGAGCCAGCAAATAGTTTTCCTGGTATTCCGAAAACGGATAGTGCAGGCTCACACGCTGAAGTTTGTACACGGGATGATCTGTTCTGTATATTTTGATTTTGCTGCGGATGATGTCAGCGGCGTGTACAACTGTTGATGGTATGACAGTGTCATTATGTCCTTCGTAGACGAAATCTTGGAAAAACTTCCACCCATCGGCTATGGCTATATCATCGTCCTCCTTCATTTGTGTGAACCATATAGGCTCAGGTTCGGGTTCGGATTCCGGTTCTGCTTCTGCTGCTGGTTCTGCTTCCGTTTCTTCCTGCTTGGTTTCTTCCTTTGAATCTTGTGTTTCTGCGGTTGCAGAGTTTGCCTTCTTTGCCACTTTCTTCTTCTTGGCAGCTTCCTTCTTTACAGTTACCGTTGGTGATGGATTTTTCAAAAGCTTTTTCCCCTTACTCACTCTTTTAACGTTATTCAGGTATTCCTCATCTTGAGCCAATCTCTCCACGGGCTTGATCTCCCTACGTGATCCATCAAACTTCTTCCCCTGATTTGTGAAATACAGTGACGCTTTCAACAGCGCTTCAATCTCACCACCTTTATAGTATGATTGTGTATCTAAATCAGCAACGTCCATGGAACTCAGTTTCTCCAATTCTTCGAGTGGAGCTACCTTCCCATTCTTAGTCTTTGTCTTGGGTTGCAATTTCCCCTCTGCAATCAACTTCTTTCTCTCCTCGGCCTTCCGTCTGCGTTCTTCCTTTTGCTTTTCCATTAGAAGTTTCTTCTCCAAAGTTCGTTGACGTGCCTTCTCTTTTCGCACTTGTTTCACTCGTTCATGTTCAGCCAATTCTTCGGGCGTTGGCTCTTCTTTCGGTTCTGCAATTTCTTCCTTAATTCTCTGTTCGAGCTTCTCTTGACGCAACTTTTCCAGTTTCATACTAGATTCACGCGCACGAGTACCTTGTGATGATTCAATATACCACATTGAATCTTCTAAAAGTTTCGCCAACGCAGTACTCTTCCCCTTTGATAATTTATTCTTACCACCAGTAGTTGGTTTGGTTGTATTTGTTGATAACGATGGCGCTGGTGTCGGTGTTGGTGTAAAGGGAGGTGTCGTTGTAGTAATTGCGCCATTTATTCCTTTACCTTCATCATCCTTTAACGTTTCATGTTTCTGTCGTTTCACTATAGGACCTTCTTCATCATTAATGGCTTCGTGACCATCCTGCTCTGATGCATGGTGGGTCTCGCCACACTGTTTGAGAACGGTACCATTTGGAATCTCAATCGTTGAATTCACAGGGATTGTAGGAATATGCACTTCGTGCACCCCAGCCTTTGTTGTTTGTGCTGTAGTAACACCTGCTGGATCCATAGCCGGATGCTCTGGATGCTCTGCAGTCATTGCCTCCCCGCTTGTTAGGTATGTTGTAATGTAAAGGTTGAATGGATAAAGAGCAAACATAGAGTTGAAGTGAGCACCGGATCTAAAATATACAGAGTCGTCCATTTCACTCATTTCATTTCAGATACTTTAGACGAGACGCGTTTTCTGAGAAAAAAATAGTCTGAAGTGACTGAAGTTCACAGTTTACAGTATAAATAACGCAGCTACCGCTACTGCCACGGCTGCGGCTACGACTACTACACACGTCTAATGAGAAGGGTCGCCAGGGTAGCGTCGTCGATGCTAGGCCACTGCTCATCGATTTGGCCTGTCTGCAACACCTGTACAACGGCACGGGCGTGGCCGTACCCGCCATCGACGGCCATCACGAGCCCAACGCGATGGAAGACGTGATCAAGGTGTAGTTGCAACTTCTCAGCACCGCTTCTGGAGAAGGAGTTGGCGAGGGCAATGTTTTTCTCAAAATAGCTTGCAACCGTGTCAGAGATTATCAGTTTCCATTCGTAGTAGGTCGCCGTTGAGACTGTTGCTTTCAAATACCGTAGGTCCTTGTTCAATGTAAAGATTGCGGAGTCCAATTCTGCCATTCCCTCCTGTTCTTTCTCTGCTTCTGTCTCTACTTGCAAGTGTGACCATGATCTATTCGTCTGGAAATAGTCTTTCATAGTCCGATTGAGCTGGCGTTCAATATACCCCTTGACGAGGGCGGGGACTTTACGCAAGATATCATCTCTGTACCCGTTAATGACGGACTCAAAGAATGTGATTTCGTACCCCTTTGAATCCAAAGATCCAGCATCTCTGTCGTTATCCACCAAACTGTTCCAGAGCTCTATAAAAGTGAGCTCGTTGCTCCACATTTGCATCACTTCAATCATGTATTTAGCAGAACACCAAACGCGGCAAATTCGTTCGAGTGTACTGACACCATCGACGTGCACATTTTTGATTCCACGTAAAGCACTCAATCCATTCTTCAAAGTATCGAAATAGAAATTAAGTAGTTTGAGCTGCACCTCACTTAAGAACCTCATTTGATATTTTAATGGTAGAGAGTCATAACTTGCGGTGATCCCCTCCAATAAGTTTTTCAAGTTGAGAGAACTCTTTGTAGGTTTCGTCCTCCCCAGTTCCACGACATCGCTCTCAATGGAGAATGCATCCTCCATGCTGACGATTTCATCAAATCTGTCGTTGACGAACTGTTTCTCATTACTAAGCCAGATACTCCATACTTCATCCCTACTTAATACGAGCTCCTTCGTCAAGCCTGTCCATTCCTGACCCTCTGTGGGGCAGTAGGCAAACTTCTGTATGAGTAATGCATCGAACTTCTTCACTTCGCTGACAAAATGGCTAAGTAAGTGACCGTTACGCATATCCAAGAGCATTGTAATTTCCTTGCTGAACTTCATCCGCAACATGGGCAACAGCGATGTGATGAAACAGGTGGAGAAGCTCGCTGGAACGGTAATGGCATTGGCATTGGCATTGGCATTGGCAACTGTCGAAGCAAACGGTGTCGCAAACATGCCCTGTGCACGCTGCAAATTCTCGCTGAGATACCCTGAAACGTAGCTAAATGCAAACTCTGGCTTATCGAGCCTGTTTGTCTCTCCCTTTCCCTGGAAATGGAACTTGAACTTTTTTTGAAATTCTACCACTAGAGCATCAATGGCCCAAATTGTATCAGTGTCACCCATCACCAATGATGGGGGTGCTGCAGATAGTTGTAACTGTAAAAGTTTTGTAAACGCGTCAATCTGGGCTGCGACATCAACATCCATTGTCTCCCAGGATTTCACTTTCATCTGTAGCGTTTCCTGTAATTGTGGTCTGATCAGTGACTTCACGGTTCCATATAAGAGGGTATATAGATGATCGATGAGTGCAATGACGTCAAAATCAGTGAGCGGGATCGTCTTAAGAGTAGTATGGCGGTGCTGCTCAGAGAACGCGTCTAATTCTGCTCGCAAGCTTTGTACATCTGTACATATATTAGTATTTGTACTGCTGGTCGTACCGATTTGTTGAATGCTTGAAAGCAAATGTAAGTACTGGCGTTCCACGTCCAATCGCAGCTGTAACTCGTGTTTTTTAACAACGAGGATACGAGCATACGTTAATGCGGGGATGGGACCATATTGGTCGATGAGAGTGTCTATTTCTTGCATGGCTTGTACGGATGGTGTGCGTACACACGATCTTAGTGTATCCAGGACGGAAATGGCGAGCGATGTATCGTTGTCATTGTCGTTGTGGTTGTGGTTTTCTGCGGATGTCTCTGACTGTGCTTGTACTTCTGAGCCGGATATCTCTGCGATCGTTGCGTCAACGGTGGCGAGCGCGTCCAAGGACGGCAGCCGCGTGTTGAGGAACTGCTGGATCGCTGCCATTGTTGTTGCTGTTGTTGATGTTGCTGCTGTTTGTGCTGTTTGTGTTCGCCGTCGTCTCCTCTGTCCGTCCCTTCTCTTCTCTTCTGTTGTAACTTTCGTTTCGTTTCGTTTCGCTTTTCCGCTGAGCCTGGCCGATTATTTCGCTGAGCCGGAAAACGGCGGCTCAGCGGCTGTCACTATTCGCTGTTTGGTATTTGGTATTTGGTATTTGGCGCGGGACACGAACACGAACACGGGAGACACGGGGCGTTCAAGCTGTTCTGGTAGTCTCTGTTCTCTGTCTCTGTTACTCACTGCTCTAACACAGTATCTCCCATGTGCTGAATGAGTACGTGTTGCGTTAATTGTGTGCTGCTGTACCGGCCATATCCCATCACCCAGCTGCTCTTTCCTCTCTTCTCTATCTCTTCTCTACCTCTTGTACGACTCGGCCCCGGCCGGCGATTCCAGCGAGCGCGCGAATGACCTTCCCATTTTCCACCACGGCTCAAATGGCCGGCCGCTCCTATAAAGAGGCAGCAACGCCCGCCTCGATAGCCACGGCGACTAAAGGTATACACGATCTTCTACTGGCACATCTGCTTCTGCTTTTGCTTCTGCGATCTACAAGACAACCATCCACGCAATGTTCTCCAGAACCTCCGCTAGACAATTCTCCTCCTCCGCAAAGTCCGCTTACAAGGTCACCGTCCTCGGTGCTGCAGGTGGTATCGGTCAACCACTCTCCCTCTTGATGAAGCTCAACACCAAGGTTACTAAGCTCTCTCTTTATGATTTAAGACTTGGTAAGGGTGTCGCAACTGATTTGTCTCACATTCCAACCAACTCTACCGTTGAAGGTTTCGGTCCAGAGGAAGATGGACTCGCAAATGCCCTTAAGGGTTCAGATGTCGTCCTCATCCCAGCAGGTGTCCCAAGAAAGCCAGGTATGACCAGAGATGATTTATTCAACACCAATGCTTCCATTGTCAGAGATTTGGCAAAGGCTGCTGCAGAAAACTGTCCAAATGCTGCTCTTTTGGTCATCTCTAACCCAGTTAACTCTACCGTTCCAATTGTCGCTGAAGTCCTCAAATCTAAGGGTGTCTACAACCCAAAGAAGCTGTTCGGTGTCACCACTTTAGACGTTCTTAGATCTTCTAGATTCTTATCCGAAGTTGTCAACACTAACCCAGCAACTGAAACCGTCACTGTCGTTGGTGGTCACTCCGGTGTCACCATTGTTCCTCTCTTGTCTCAAACTAAGCACAAGGACTTACCAAAGGACCAATACGATGCTCTCGTCCACAGAATCCAATTCGGTGGTGATGAAGTCGTTCAAGCAAAGAACGGTGCAGGTTCCGCAACCCTCTCTATGGCTCAAGCCGGTGCAAGAATGGCTGGTTCCGTCCTTAAGGGTCTTGCAGGTGAAGCCGATGTCACTGAACCAACTTTCATTGACTCTCCATTATTCAAGTCCGAAGGTGTCGAATTCTTCTCCTCTAGAGTCACCCTCGGTGTCGATGGTGTTAAGGAAGTTCACCCATTAGGTAACCTCTCCACCGCTGAAGAAGAAATGGTCACTGTCGCTAAGGACACCTTGAAGAAGAACATCCAAAAGGGTATCGACTTCGTCAAGGCAAACCCATAAGCTATGCTTCCATTTTTGCTTTGACTACGATTTGTACGACCACCTTATTTATTATCATCTACCTATTTATTAAAACGATCACATTCCCCCCGTTACACACTTACTTACTTATACGTACAATGGTTACATTCCTCTCCCGTTTCTCTCACGCTTGGCAATCGCCTTCAATTTAGCAATAGCCTTCTTGTATCCCTTACGCGCACTTCGCTCGTAGTAATTGACAGCCATCACCATATTCTTCTCTACACCGAATCCTTGTTCGAAACACATACCAATCATAAACTCTGCCTCTACTAACTCTCCAGCATCGGCAGCTTTCCGCCCCCAAAGGAATGCCTGTTGTTCATCTTGTTTCAATACAACTTTCCCATCAGCGTCAATACCACCACTTCCATACCATCTCGCCAACCCTAATGATGCATAAGTGTGTCCCTCCGCAGCGGCCTTGCTAAACCAATAGATACTCTTCCGAGCATCAACGGTATCAGCACTTTCACCACTACTCTTATCACTCTTGAACATATAAGTTGGGAAATATCCCTGGGAATAATAATATCCGAGACACGCTTGACTCTCAGAATGGCCCAATTTGGCACTCTCCAAATAGTATTTCAAAGATTTACCCTTATTACACCAAACTCCATTTTCTTTCAATTCCGTAATAGTATGCAAAGTTTTGGCATCTTGGCCTTGCAAACACAATATCTGTGCATCCGTTTGATGCATCTTCGCTAATGTGTACAATGCACCTCTAGCATCTTGGAAACTTCTTGCACTAATTAGTGGATCACTACCCATAACGGTCTTACTGCGTAATGTATCATAAGCTTGTCTATGATATGCAACAGATAATCCAACATCTTGAACGCATCCATTAACACCAGCAAAATGCATCATCCCTAATTGACACATACATGAAGGATCTCCCAATGATGCACCCTTCTCGAAAAATACAACACTCTTCATCAAATCGACACCACCACAACCGACACCACTCTCTAAACAACACGCTACACGATAACATCCAACTGGATCCATCTGTTTAATAGCGCTATCACAGAACAATTCAAACCCTCTCTTCTCATCCTTCTCAATCAATCCGGGATGAATTCCTCCAGAATAGATATCACCCAAATATAATCTAGCTCTCGTCTCACTAGGTGCAATTTGAACTAACTTCTCCAATACTTTCACAGATGTAGTCAAGAACAAAAATCTCTGCTTACGTAACTTCTTCGCCCCAACAAGTGCATTCTTCCTAACTTTACCATCAATAGTCATCCTCCCCATAATTTCACTCTTACTCAACGTCTCTAAAAGTAAAATCGCCCATTGGAATTGAACACTCGGAGTAAATTGTTTATAGTCAGATAATGCCTTATCTCGCGTCTTTCGAAATTTGGCAACTATAGTGTCAAATGGTATATCAGATTTGGATGGTAATATCGGACGCAATACACCGTTAGGTAACGTCTCAAATGACCATGGTGTCGTATATTTGATGAACGTCGCTGAACCACCACCGTTGTTGTTGTTGGTGGTGGTAGTGGTACTTGTCAGAGGAACAGTTGTCGCTGTACTGGATCTCGTAGCAGCTCGCATCTGTGTATCTGTACCCGTATTCATCGTGTTCACACTACTCGTGAAACTCTGCGTGGTACCATATTGTACCGGTGGCGCTGGAGGAGCCTTGAATGGCATTGGTTCTGGTACTGGTGCTGGTGCCGGTGTCGGTGCAGGTACTGGTGCAGGTATTGCCTCTGGTATCGGCTGTGACTCTCGTTCGGGTTCAGGCAAAGACCTCTCAAAGTCAATCTGTGATGGGATCTTCCGCTTAGACATCAATCTCGCTGTCTTCACTTTGGTGGAGGTGGATGCCTCTTGTTGAGGCTGAGATTGTAATTGTGGTTTATCTGGTAGTTGCATGCCTAACATCTTGTATTTTTCAGGATCTTTCTCATTAGCACTCACCGGTGTTGGAGTTGGAGTCTGCACATGATCCATCTGATATCCGGCCTTCTCAAAACCAGTCCTGTAAATTGATTTGGAGTAAGTGATAGTACCTGATTTCTCAAGCTCTTCATAACTAGGAGGTGGTTCATCGCCAAATGCATCACCATCTTCCTCATCGTCCTCTTCATCACCTTCATCACCGGTAGACTTCTCGCTAGGAATGAGTGAGGAAGCACTTAGTCGCAATGCGTCAGTTTTAGCAGTTGATAAACTCGCCTTGATGTGGGATTCGGAATTCGTGTTGAACTCGGTCGTGAACAGCGCAGCCTTAGGACTGCTCAAAATCGACTTCTTCTCAGGTGGTGGAGGTGGTGGCAGTGGCGGCGCTCCAGAACTGCCCTCAGAGTAAGATCCTACGTGCGCTTGCAATTGCAGTGCTGGCGGTATTTCTTTCTCCTTAGCCCTTATCTTCGCCAACTTATCCTTCTCCTCTTTTTCCTTCTTCTTCTTCTTCTCTTTCTCCTCTT
Source organism: Pichia sp. P7020A (assembly GCA_025531525.1). Taxonomy (NCBI): domain Eukaryota; kingdom Fungi; phylum Ascomycota; class Pichiomycetes; order Pichiales; family Pichiaceae; genus Pichia; species Pichia sp. P7020A. The sequence goes on from JAMYHI010000280.1 coordinate 24,808, forward strand.
CCTCTTCTTCCTTCTGCTTCTTCTTCTTAAGCTCATCTTCCAAGCTCTGCAACGCAAGCACGCGTTCAAGTCTCTGAATCTTCTCCTCAAGTTGCAATATCTTCTCTTGGTCAAAGGAAATGCCAGATGTTGCAGACATCGTCGACATCGTCTTCTTCTTCAAAAAGCTAACCTCCCTGTCTCCCTCCTCACAATCATCATCAGAATATTGCGCATCGTCCCCAATAGCAAAAATCTGGTTTTTAGGTTTGAGAAGTGCCTTAGCAGTCTTTGCCATTGATGCTTTCTTCATATCTACCTGTGCTTGCTTAGTATTTTGAGTCTGATTTTGCATTTGCATGTATTCGTGCTGTGAAACGCGACCATTTCCATAATCACTGTCTCTATGTACATCTCTTCCATTGGTAGGATATTCTTCGTAAGACACTGCTGATCCACGGCTTCTTCTCTCTTGTTCTACAGGTGCCTGTAGAGATTGTTGTGGAGCCGGTGGAGGATGGGATGCCTGCACAGGTTGTGCTGGTGCTTGGTAATAGCCATCATATTGGGCATACTGTTGACCTTGTGGTGGGCTTTGGTACCCACGCGGCTGTTGTTGTTGATGTGACTGGTGATGGTGATATTGAGCCTGACCTTGGCCTTGGCCCTGACCCTGACCCTGACCCTGGTAATACTGTTCTTCAGAATACTGCGATTGAGCTAATGGGTGGTTTGACACAAATTGCATAGGTGGAGCTGCTGTCGGTGCTTGTGCCGTCACTGGCATCGGTATTGGTGCTGGTGCTGGTGCTGGCGCTGAATATGCGTGTGATTGTTGTGGTAATTGAGGCGGATAACCTTGCTGATAGGGCGGCTGTTTATAGTTCTGTGGCGGATACTGCTGGGGCGGCGCATTCTGGTATCCCTGGTAAGGTTGGTTATATGCATGATTTGAACCATTGCCATTGCTATGCACACGATGGCCCTGGCCTTGGCTTTGAGGCTGGTACTGATGCTGATTTGAGTGATGCTGATGTCCATTTTGACTTGAAGAAGGTTTAACGAACGGCGCATTCTCGTCAAGCAAGTTTGCTCTAAGCTGTGACTTTTTCATTGTGTCCTTTATGGCCAGCTGGGACACTTCTGAGATCAATACGTGGCTTATTCTGTAGCACACGATCGATCTGAAACAGGAGTAGGTGGAGATTAGAGTGTATTTTGAGGTTCGTGGTTCCAATTACGAAGCGCGATCGTCTCAATTTCATGAAATTGAACAAATGAACACCATGGAGGCTTGGCTGGTGGTTGATGGTTAACGAGCAGAGAAACGCAGCACTCTCAAGCCGCCAGGACTGAGAGTGTAGTGCTTCGAAGTACTAGAAATAGATAATAACACGAATAAAGACCTGATTTTGTCGAATTACTCTGCCTTGTTTTGCTGTGGGTTTTGCGCCTAAGTGATCGATCCATCGGTTCATCAGTGGTCAGTTATGTATGTAAAATAAAGATGTTCACCTCATCACTTGTACTTAATGTTCAGTCCTTCTGATGATGGGATAGAAATTACCCAATCTATATCCCAAGGCAGCATCACCTAGTCAAGTAATCTGCTGATCTTGTATAAAAAGGAATTGATTGTCTGTTGAGCCATGTAAGAGCTCAATCCTATCCACAACCTTGTCTATTTCTGGACAACCTTTTTCTGATTCAAGTTAACAGCTTTGACAAACTGGAAATGGAATATTAACATCATTAAATGTTTAAGTCAAGTATAGCACCTGACTCAAAGGCTCATGTTTGGCCCTATATTAGAGTTGAGAGGGGGTTTTTGGCATATATTATCCATATGTTAGTCAGAAGTGGCTATTTGTAACAAATCAATTAGTTTTTCAAGCAAATAAAATGATGCAAAGACTCCTGGTTACTCCATGGAAAGCCGTAACTTATAATGAATGAAATATCTAACCAGTGTTTATGTACAAAAGACTTCATTTGCCGACGCGTCGTATTTACACTTTGCCTAATCGGGTAATTTTTGCAAAGTGCGTCTGTCTTCCAGAATGTCCACGCTCTCTTTTTAACTTCGAGAAGTGCATTAGCTCAGAGGTTTAGAGCATCGTGCTTATAGTCGTCT
>JAMYHI010000281.1:0-26838 GCA_025531525.1 Pichia sp. P7020A
TCAAATTCTTGTGGTGTCTTCGGAACCTTGTCCTCGTAACCTGCCTTTGCAACTCTTTCAGCTGGGGATGTAATAGAAGTGAGATAATCAGCAGTTGTTTGACGATCTGGGCATTCGTATCCCATTCTTTCAAAAAATGCCTTCGCCTTGTTACCAGGACCGAAATAGATTTGATGACCTTGGTATAGTAAAACGACGTTATCAAACAAGTCGTATGCGTCTTGAGAACACTGGTAGATAGCAATCAATGGTGTAGATTCTAAAACGTGAGCGGATGTTTTCAAAGCTCTAACGAACTCTAATGCAGTAGCAGCATCCAAACCTCTTGTAGCGTTATCCCAACATTCAATGTTGGCACCACAAAGAGATGCTTCTGCGATAGAGACTCTCTTTCTTTCACCACCGGACACACCTCTGATGAAATCGTTACCGACCTTGGTGTTAACAGTATGAGATAAACCATAAGTTGCCATGTAAACCTGTATCATAAATGAAAGTTGGAGATGAGAGTTAGTAAATGGTCCAAAAGAAGGATAAAATTAAGTTGATGTGTTAATATTAGTACGTACTTCAGCCATGTGCTTTGCATAAGCTTTTCTTTCAACACCTGGAAATCTGTTTTGTGGAGTTCTCAAAAGAGCCGTAAACTCTAATGTCTGGCCAACAGTCAAATGAGGGAAATGGTTGTCCAATTCAGCTGAGAAAATAACTTCACCTCTGTAATTCTTTTGAATTTGATGTTGAGTCAAACCATCATAACTGATAGTTGAATGTGGACTAACTTTGAAACCGTGGGTTTGAGCTGCAACAGTTTTCAAGAATGTGGAACAACCAGCACCTGGTCTACCTAAAACAACAGTCAAAGTACCAGGCTTAATCAAACAGTCCATGGATTTCAAAATCTCAAAGTATCTGGATTCATCGTGACCTTTCATGTAGTTGAGGTACATGTCTCTAGCAGATTTGAATGGGAAATTGAGGAAGTTAGATTGATAGTCTGCATCAGATGAGATACCCTTAGCAACCAAGTTCTTACAAGCGAAACCTAGAGAAGTTGGTTTGTAATAATCTGGATCAGAATCTAATAACTTTCTCATATTTTTGACCCAAAACTTGGAATTGAAATCATCACTTGAAGGGTCTAATCTGGGGTCAACTGATTCTTCAACTGGGACAACGCCGGGGACTTGCGACATGGAAGTCATAGTACGAAGCAATTGGAATCTTGAATCTGGATGAGAGGAGGTAAAGTCTAAGTTGTCGACTTGATCTTCATCGGCATTTCCTAATTGGTTGTTAGCATTGCCAGAATTGGTTAATTCTCTGGCTAAATCTCTGACTCTTCTATCAGTAGTTTCGTCAAAACCTGTATAAGAGGCATACCCCTCGGAGGAATTGTCAAAATCGTCGGAGCCTTTACCAACAGATATTGTCTCCATGATTGATGATTTGAGTCGTTTGCCTATACAAGAACTAAAAAATAATGAAGAACAGTACAGCCACTTTCAAGTTGAAGAGTCTGCTTGAGGTGAGTGGGCGAACGTCCTAATTTATAATAGGCCGGAGCAACGGGTTGTTTATTTTGGTTATAGCTCGTTGTTCGCGGTTCGGGTTGTAACAGCCGAATTAATTATCTCCGGCTACGAATATCGAAAACGAAAACACGGAGGAAGGCTTATCTCCTCCGATCGATCATAAATTTTTCAACGACGACATGGTTTAATGCGTGTAGAAAGGCACAGATTTATCGAAGAGCACCTTAAAAATAGGGGCTTGTACCGGTCTGTGCAATTTATATCGATATTCTAACTGCATTCATTGTGCGTGTATTGGTGAAAAGAATTTATAGCATATAAGCCAGCTAGAAATATTTTAGAAGCCCCGCTAGGGACATGCATACATAATTTGCTAGAACAGATCACGTCCGGACATCCATTACAACTCAGACTTAACGGTCAATGTCACGCATCGGGCTCCATGTAATAAGGTAGGATACTTTGTATGACGTAGATTAAGTATTCGATCTTTCTACGAACTATACAAAAGCTCTATCAAGTAGGGAAGGCCTCCTTTTTAGAACATAGATTAACGTGAAAAACTCCATCAACAGAAATCTCGCCAAAGTCGACTCGATTTCCTCCTCGTATAGATTATGTAAACGCGGTTGTATAGCCAGTTAGACCTGACTTTATTATGCAGTAGCAAAAATATGCATTAAGTTGGATACATCATAGCTAGAGTTCTTTTCGGAGTTTAATTGTCGTAAGTCCAGCTTACACCTGAAATTTTGTTAGTATGACGCATAACTTTACTGCACCTGTTCTGTTGCAAAACGGATAGATTCAACATATCTAGCTTATCAGCAAAAGTTATTATTGGGCAGTTATTATTGGGCTGAAGACTGAAGCGGCAGTTTATACGAACTTACATGCATAGCCAGCAATTGTAACAAGCTCTGGAGCGTTAATATAGAATAACTGATTTTATGCACCCGCGAGCTCCACTCGCGAGAAGTACGCCCGTACTAAGCCGCATTGTGTTCGGGAGTGACCCAAGATTTTATTTTTGAAATTAATAGATTCTGCTCCCGAGAGGCAAAATTTTACTACCTAGCCCTTTCAGCATTCTCAACGTGCACAATTTGCCAAGCCTTAAAATTTGCAGCTTGCATGAGCGCACGGCGCGCGCATAAATAAGACGGCGAAAGGCGGAGAAAAGCGGAGGTAAAGCAACAACCCGGAGCTAGCTTATATCTTGCTAGCTAAGTGTTCTGTATATGGGACGTACAGCTCAGAGAGACAGCAATAAGTAAAGCACAAAGTAATGTGAAGAAGCAAAGCTAGAGTTGCAAGAGGTGCTGCGTCTCCTCCGCGTGGAAGGATGTGTAAACCTGCCCCCCCCCCCTAATCACTAGTTCTACAGCTATAAGTTTAAGCTCTAGAACTTTGGGGCAGCAAATTGCGGGCCCCTTTCCCTCCGAACTCCGAACTACTTGGTGAGTATAATTAATCCGAGCGCGGACGTTAACAGCTTTCAGCTTAATCATATATAGAAAAAAAATTGTACGCGCCTCCCGCCAATTCCGTTGGCGGTTCGCTGCAAGTTTGGACCAGAAACGCTGGGCCCTGACACAACTCAATGAATAAGTGTGGATAGGTTGATGTGGACAGATCAAGTTACGGCACTTCTCCTACGACGTCAGCGTACCTGCTGAACCTTCTTGAACGGAGGATGGATCAACTTCGAGAAGTGGCACCTGAACCGGTGCCCGCTTACTATGTTCAGTCTGAAAACGGACCTATAACGAATCTTCCACCAAATTTTGACAACACAAACCTATCCGATGATGACTTTCTTGACACTGATGAAGCAGGTAATTTGGTGATAACGGAGGGGGCACATGCCTATCATGATATGATTAACAGCAATAGTGAAAACGTGGACGATATGGAGGATTATGATTTTGATAATTACTATCCACTACATCCAGTCTCTTCTTCGACTTACCACGAACTTTGTTATCTAGCTACACATTCATTGCCCGTACTGGGTACTTTTTTCTCACAATATCTCATTCAAATTCTTATACCAGCATATTTTGCGAGTCAATTGGGTTCTCTTTATATGTCAGCATGGACACTTTCTGTGACAACATTTTATTTGACCGGCCCCGTTTTGATCAATGGCTTCACATCTTCATTAGACACTCTTTGCTCCACTGCATATGGTGCACGACATTTCCACAAGGTTGGTCATTACTATCTTCAATGTCTTATTATTCTATTGGTATGCATGATTCCCTCTATGATTTTTTGGAGCAACTCATCCCCCTTTTTCAACTATATCATCAATATAAGTTTCCCCAATGATTATGAGCTTGCAAACTTGTGTACCTCATTCCTTTTTACATTGACCTTTGTGACCCCCGCGTTGGTAATATTTGAATGCACCAAAAGATTCTTGCAGTCTCAATGTAAGTTCTCCGTTCCAACTCGTGTGGTGGTATGTGGGATGCTTATTTCGATCTTGCTGAACTGGTACTTAGGAAAACTCACATCTGTCATCGATATATTGGATCCTATACAAGTTCCTGCAATATCATTTGTTATCACGTACTGGATCATGGCATCGTCACTCGTACTATATGTACTTTACATAGATGGATACCAGTGCCTACCACCATCACAAGATGTAAGATCTTGGAGACTCCTTCCATTTCTCAAAACGTCAACTATCTTCTTCAAACTTGGCTTACCCGGTATCTTTATGATCTTCTCAGAATCCTTTGCTTTCCAGATTATCACTTTCTTATCTACCACTTTCTCAAAGGATCAACTGGCCGCTCAAAGCATAGTGCAAACACTGGCATCTTTGGCCTTCCAACCACCATTTGCTGTTGGGATATGCTGTTCGATACATGTAGCTAATTTGATAGGTGCAAGATCTTCCAATTACAAACCAGCCATGAAGGCAATATACATATTAATGATTCTTCTATCATGCTTCAATTTCTCATGGTTCTTCATATTTAAAATGAAAATGATAAAGTGTTTTACCGATGACGAAGCAATCATCAATGTGGCTACGAAACTTGCAGCTATCGTCGCAATCAATCAATTTCTGGATTGCTTTAATATTATATGTGCCGCTGTGTTACGTGGTCAAGGCAGACAAAAGATTGGCTCTATACTCTCCATAATTTCTTATTATTTGGTGGGTGTTCCTTTGGAAATATACCTGGCCTTCTCTAAAGAAATGGAAATATATGGTTTGTGGACCGGACTAGCAGTCGCTGTTGGTTTCCTCTCCATGATACAGCTAACTGTTGTTCGTAATTCAGATTGGCACAACATCATTCGGCATAATCATAAACTAGCATAAGAACACTTTTTAATTTTTGGTAATCGCCCTACATACACACACACGCATTCCATTCCTATAGACTATGCCATAATCTCTCGTTTACTAGAGCTCTTGGTAGCCGTCCAAGAGAGGTAAGCATTCCAGAATACGCCTAATACACCGACAAATCCAACTCTCTGATTAAGTGGAACCCATGCAAACGTAAACACTTGGATTGCGGGCCACACAGCCCAATTGGCAATAACCGTATCCATCCAAGTATAATCTAATTTTTGCTTCACCTTACCAACGGTATCACCAGACATAAGTCCCATGGCGCCCAAATATGCAGCAACACCAACAGGTGCAAAACATAATTGATCAACCACAACTCTAGAGGCGACATCTAAAGCACTCTGTCCTCCTCTGATTGCATTTTTACCAAATGGCCAGAAAATCTTGTTTTGCACAAACCCATACCACCAATGGCCAACGGGACCAAATACAAACGCACCATATGCAATATTTCTCAAAGTTCTTGAAGCATCCAGTTCATGTGGAGCAGGTGTCAATATGGCCGGGTTTTGAGACTTCTCACCATGAAATTTTTGGATGGTCTGTGCAAGTACATCTCCCGTCCCGTATAGAGTTGCTGCTGTGACCATATTCCCCACAAGGGGGCGTCTCTGTAGAAAGGCTTTGTATGTGCTCCACATTTCCGTTACTGTTCAGTAGTTATATCTTGTAAAGAATAGAAGAGGGACATCACTTTTAGACCACGCCACATTATGATGATGACATTGAACATTCATTGAACCTTGCAAAAAAACCCAAGTCCGAGAAAAGGAAACGCACGGCTTTTTTAAATTGACGATTGACGATAAGACTTTGGAAACTTGGTCCACAAAAAATTTCATTGACGGTCTCGTTCCATACCCAGTCCCTATGGAAAGTGGAAGAATGTTCTCGTAAGCTTAGACCTATTCGAGGGTGTGGCAAGAATTTATATACACATCACACACCACACATCACTCATCACTCACACTTGTTCAATTTCTTATTTCTTCTAATTGTTGTATAGGTTTTCCGTTACATACAGTATTTATAGAGTGTGAGGTTCACCCATTGGATCTTATAATGGTGTAAATTCTACATGCCCGCTATGAGTTCCAGGTGACGAACAAATGGCGTAATCTATACAACTCCTGATATAATCGCTTTAATTCTATTGTCTATATTGTTCTATCATTGACGGGATCGATGGCGAAAACTTTGTCGGGATTCAAGATCTTGTGTGGGTCGATGGCAAGCTTGATCTTTCTCATCAAATCTACTGAGGTTTGACCAACCTCTTCAATAAGAAATTCCTTCTTACCAACTCCAATACCGTGCTCGCCACTAACAGTACCATCGAGCTCAATTGCACGCTTGACCATGTTTTCCACCAAACGTGTGGCAATTTCACGCTCGCTGTGTTTATAAAGAATAACAGCATGATAATTACCATCACCGGCATGCCCAACAATGGACGAAACAAGTCCAGATTTGGCTATTTCTTCCTTTGTAGTTTCAACAGACTCCACAAACTTAGATATTGGAACTGCAACATCTGTACTCCAAACTTGGATATCGGGATCAATTTTGTCTTTACCATACTGAATGGTAGACCAAAGAGCAACTTTTCTTGCATTCCACAACTGAAACTTCTCTTCTTCATCGGACGCAAATCTGAACTCTTGTGCACCATTAGCTTTGGAAATCTGTTGAACAGATCTGGTCAATGATTCTGCGGCTTCTTTCGAAGAACCACCGATCTTCAAAAGTAAAGTTGGAACCTCTTCATACATCATTTCTGTTTGATTCGAATGATTAACAAAATGAATCATCTTGTCGTCGAGTAGTTCAATGGCATTAAGCTGAATACCTTGTTGAACGATATCTGCCACTGATTTAGCCGCACCTTTCAAATCTCTGAATGCAACCAATGCAACATTCTCATACTTTGGCTTGATATTCAACTTTAAGGTCACCTCGGTGACTATACCTAGTGTCCCCTCACTTCCAACAAACAAGTTGGTTAAATTATATCCAGCTGATGATTTTCTAGGTCTTCTTTTGGTCTTCACAACAGTTCCATCTGGCAAAACTACAGTCACAGATACAACATTCTCTCTCATGGTACCGTATCTTGCAGCATTCGTTCCTGAACAGGATGTAGCAACCATACCACCAATACATGCACCAGGTCCAGGATCTGGACCAAAAAGTAAATTGTAATCTCCTAAATAGTCTCTCAAACTCTCCCAACCAACTGCAGGTTGAACAACGATGTCTAGATCTTGCTCATGCAATGCAATTATCTTGTCCATTCTAGATAAGTCAATACAAACTCCGGGCCTAGTGGAAATGAAATGACCTTCTAGGGATGTCCCGCCAGTGAAGGGAACGACCGGAACTTTCAAGTTGTTACAAATTTTCAATGCCTTTGACACATCTTCGGTAGATTCTGGATAAACTATAGCAAGAGGATACTCGTCAGGTCTAGCATGATCTGTTGCCCAGGAACTGTCACTGTGATGAGAAATCTCAGCATCTGTATTTGTAACTTTGGATTCTCCTAATACTTCAGTCAGTTGCTGAATTGCATGTTTAGCCTCTCCATACTTTGGCTCCGAAAGATCGCTCAATTGAGTAGTTGATGAGTTGGGAAATAAGTCTTCAGGAGGGTCTAAGCGAAGCTTATATGACGCGCTGTACCCACCTATTGTTGCTCCAATGATCAAGGCACCTAGTAACTTCCATGAACCGTGCCATTTGATAGCAGATTTATGAGCAATACTGGAGTTATATCTATGAAAAGTAAAACCTATCCGTCTGGAAGTATGTGTAGCTGATCTGTACGCCCTTTTCAGTGGAAACATGTTAATTCCTGGTGTATAATCAGCTCTTAGAAGTTAGTATTTTCATCGAGCTCATATTTTATCGAGACCTGAGGCTCTAGCGCCCTATTTAAATCCATTCTGCCGAATGCCATTTGGTCATAAAGTTTCCTTAAAGTGCTGGATGAATGCATGTATAGTGGGCAGTGGGCGGTGGGCAGCTACCGATAAGTTCTTAAAAGTGTGGCGCATTTCCTCTTTTGGTTTGGGTTGTATGTAAAGCCTCGAGGTAATAAATTCAAATCGAGTCAAGTCACTGAACATGTGGAACTGTATACAGCGGGTCTGACTAATTTTTTAAGGTATGACGAATATATACTCAATGATATTCAAACGAGTATATCAATATAGGGTAAGGAAGTTTTTAGTTTACAAGTTGTGTAAGGATGGTTGAGTGACTGTGGCCGCAAACCTTAAAAAACTCAATACATTAAATTTCATTCAGATTTCAAACAAATATTAAGCCTAACTACACAAATATATTAGTCAATGTTGAAAGGATCAACCTCTCCATTTCTAATCTTAAAAAATAGTTCATGTATGGTATTCATACCCTGAGCTGAATGATAGACATGGTCGCTCTTTTCCTTATTGATTATGAACGGATGTGGACGATCTTCAGGACCTAGCTGTATCAAAGGCGTAATAAAAATATCATTGATTCTACCAGTAATCAAATCAGGTTTGTTTCTGTTCTTTTCAATTTGTTCCTCTCTATTTGGTAGAGTGGAGTGATTCGACCAGACACCCGCAATCGCCGCAGCCTGGGCCTCAACTCTATTGAAAAAAAAGCCAGCGTAAGTATTACCAACCAATGCAATTGTCGGATCAGCTATCGAGAATGTGTACTGGTAAAAGTCAAGTGCATGTTGTCCGGCATTTTCAATAAAGGATTTGTCAATGAATGGATAAAACATATGGTAGCCGCAACAGATAACAATTGCATCAAAGCCTGATTCAACTGTACCGTCCTTAAATCTGATAGAATTAGATTCTGGCAGGAATTCTTCAATTTCAGGCTTGTTGATAATTCCTTTCGAGTAGGAAGCAGAGGTTAACCAATTGTGCGAATGCGCCAGTGATCTTCTAGAGATGTAAATTGTTGGGTGTTCAATGTCACGTGGAAAAGCATATTGCAGCAAGTCAATACTGGAAACTGAGGAACCAATAAAGAGGGGTTTTTTCGAGTGTCTCAGAAATTCGGGATCTTGGACTGATTTTGCAAGTTTTACCTGTACTTTATCTCTGTTTTTATCCGCAAACTTAAACAAATTTTTAATCTTGGGAATATTTGGAACTGTCTTACCGTTGCCAATGATGATGGCATCATAATACTCCTTGTACCAGAGTAAAACCTTAACACCATTTTCAGTACCTTCTTGAGAAATAATGACTTCCCATTTTCCATTTTCAAGCTTCTTGACTCTTTCAACGTTGCTATTGAATCTGATAAACCTATTAAGATCATTTCTTTCCACGACGCCTTCTAAATAGTCACTAACATCGTTTGAAAATTGCAAGTTAGGAAGATGTTTGTAGCGGGAATTGACCTTATCCATTTCACATCCTGTTTTTTCATCAAACGAAAACGCCATGTACCTATTTGTAACATTTGTAAATAGCTTATCATATGCCGCGGAGGATCTCCATTGGTTGTTGACTTTTTGGGCGATTTCTGGGGTGATTTGTACTTTCACTGGGTTTTTCACACTAGAATTCTCCAACAGCCTCTCAAGGTTTTCATCAATATCAATCTTCTGATAAATCTGGTCAGCTCTTGTAACATCAACCTCGTCAAAGTCAATTTGATCAGATGTTGGCAGATTTGGGTCCCTATTATTGTGCGCGTATGCACTCTTCGACCAGACCCCTCCTACAGTACCGTTTCTTTCAAAAGCCACTATTTTGGTAAAAGCGAGTTGTTCCTTATCCTCATACTCGCGGACATTTTTCTTACCAAATAAAGACTTCCCTTCCTTGGTAGTTCTTGATAACTCATAAAGCGAAGCAATACCTGATGGCCCAGCACCAATGATTGCAACAGATTTGACCTTAAGTTTTGGATTTGTTTCAATTGTCATCACTGTTGATACTATCCCTTGTAGTCAATTCAGTTTTTATGTACTCAGATAGACAATTTGTTCACAGACAACTACGAAAAGTATGGAGGGTATGATAGCAATCACATGCGGATATATACCCATCCTGAGTTATACTTCCTCTGAAGCCTCAGTTATATTCGAGCTCTTGTGACTTGCCGATATATCTATATCAAGCCAATAGTTAGCGCAGAGACCACTCTAACGAGTAGCACAACTGCAAGAACAAGCATATAATACATTCAAAATGCAGCCACAGTTTCAGGCTGAAGATTAAAAATCACCCCATGTTACAGTTACATATTCTAATACAAGTTTCAATTTTATACTGCCATGTGCATGTATACAACATATACAGGTCCATAATTTCTCAAATCTGTATATGAGGAACCACAGTTAGCATGAAAAGATATATCGCTGCTCCCCAATTCAGCTCAAGAACTCCACAGTTTTCGATCGAATGACAATCTGAAGTGATTAGTAATAATATGTTCTGGGTACCATGTGTGTGCATAGAAACTCACAGACCTCTGCACAATGGAGTTTTTCATTCCGTTACCGGTATTAAGCAATTAACTGTTATGAAGACACTGAAGTTGGAGTGTTTCCATGTCGGAATGCTGGAGGTATTCCAATCGCTATATAAACTCCCTAAGTCTGAGACTTCTGCTGAAACTCCTTTCATTGCGCTTTTTCAAACTGACCCTGGTTATATGTTTTAATAGCACCAAACAAGTAAAATGACAACCAAGGTTTACAGCAAAGAATCTGCCCCAACTAATGATTTGAAAGTCGTTGATGATGTTCCAATTGATAAAAAGATTGAACACTTGATCAGAAGTCATAAAGAGCTCACAATAACTAGGAGGGTCGAAAATGTTAAGTTTGTAACTGGAGCTGACAGTACAGGTGTTGCTCTGTTACCAGAAGGAACTATTAAACGTCTTGAGAGTGATGGTATTGATCTATCTAAAGGCTATCCAGAGATTCCAGATAGAAGCGAAATTCCCGTCTTCATTGATCAGGCCTACGCGATCAGAGACTATGATGTACCATATGTCGAAAGGGGTACACAAGCGGATCCTGATAAGAAATCCTTGTTTGGGGCTGCAAAGGAGGTCATTAATCTAACAGATAAGGTTGGTACCGAGATCGTTGGTCTACAGTTGGAAGACTTGACAGATAAACAGAAGGATGAACTTGCTCTATTGATTGCAGAAAGAGTTGTTGTTTTCTTCAGAGACCAAAAACTCTCCCCGAGAGCACAATTGAAGCTTGGCGAATACTATGGAAATGTTGAAATCCACCCTCAAACACCACATGTCACCGGATTACCGGGTGCAACAGTTATTTGGAATGACTATAAACTTAAGCAGGGTTTGGACTTGAATTTCAGCAACGCCAACTTCTCTAACTGGGACCGTATTAGGCACGTTCCTTTGGGTAACCAGACTTGGCACACCGATTTGGTTCACGAAAGACAACCTGCTGGCTATACACACTTGCATTTAGATTCGATTCCTGAGGTGGGTGGAGATACCATGTGGTCTTCTGGCTATGCAGCGTACGATAAACTTAGTGATGAGTTCAAAAGATTCTTAGACGGTAAGCAGGCTGTGTACATTTCCGCACACAGCTACTTGAATAGAGATGATCCACTCGGAGGTCCTGGCAGAGTTGAAAGAGTGCATCCTCTAGTTAGAACACACCCAGCTACAGGTTGGAAATATTTGTTTGTCAATAGAGCAATGACCAAAAGAATTATTGGTATCTCTCCTATTGAGAGTGATCTCATTCTTAGCTACCTTTTTGATGTATACGAGAAAAACGCAGACATTCAAGTCAGATTCAAGTGGAATGGGACTTCCACAGGTTTGGGGACATCAGCTATTTGGGACAACAGAATTTCCCAACATAGGAATGTCTGGGATCACGAAGGTAAAGGAGCAAGACATGGTACTAGAGTCACTGCTTTGGCTGAAAAGCCATACTTTGATCCTACATCTAAGTCACAAAGAGAAGCACTAGGCTTACCTCTAAAAAGATGGACTTAAGTATGTCTACAGTTAAATATGTATATTTTATTTCTGCTTCCAACACAACTCACCGACATAGCTTCATACCTGTATAGAGGCAAACTAATAAGCAAATCAATTGATTCCTTTTGATCACTAATTATACGAGTAACTAACGGACTATTGCACGTAGTACCTGCATCCCAAACTGATTGTACTATACGCGAGCTGCAGTTGGTCTTGGCATGCTTAGCTTTATAGCTAGCTTAATCGCTTGCGCCACAGTTAAGTTACAAACCTAATTATACTGCAGAATTCAGACAACGTGCATCGGTAACTTTTATCTGCCGTTAATCAATCTCTATGCAAACGTACATAAATCTGGTATGCATACGCTTCTTCCGCCACACTTTTTGATGTGTCAGCAGCCAATCTGCAAACGAACAATTTTTACAAGCTGTATATACCTAGGGTACTGCAGGGTAGTAACTACTGGCTTTCACAGAACTTGCAAGGCGGGTATGGCGCGGATCACCCCTCATAGGCTTTTACCACAATAGGCAAGTTTTGTATTAATCCAAAGTCAAATAAGCAATAGTATGGCTCACAAAGAAATGTGTGGAGTTTGGAGTATACATTTTGTAGCACTACTTAAGTTGTAGTGGTTCCGTGCTTTAAAAGAACTTTTAGGGGGTTTGTGCATTCCGTCGATTTCTGTGAATGGTGGAGGATCGGACAGCAATAAAACATGAAAAGTATGGCATCATCAAGCATATGGACATTTTTCAAGATAGATCGTCCAGAAAGCTTCAGAGACGATTACATTGATCCCACAGTGGATAGAAAGAGAAGACAAGCAAAGCACTCCAAGTATGAAAAATACAACTTTTTGAATGCTTTCAACTGGTATCCATCACATTATAGCCCTTATGAGAGAAAATTCTTAATGAAATTTGACGCTTTTGTCTTGCTATTTTTATGCGGTTCGTTTTATACTAAATATCTAGATAATGCAAATGTTGGATCTGCATACGTTTCCGGTTTGAAAACAGATTTGAATCTCATGGGTAATGAGCTTAACTACTTCAATACTTGCTACACAGTTGGTTATGCACTCTTCCAAATTCCAATTACTTTATTGATTACCAGACCTGAATTCAGTAGGCATTTGCTTCTTTTCTGCGAGTTAGCATGGGGTATGATGACTTTGGCAAACGCATATGTCACGAATGCAAATCAAATGTATGCAATCAGGTTTTTTGTTGGTGTTTTTGAAGCATGCTCCTTTCCGGCTACATATGTTATTTTGTCAAGTTACTTAACAGACGATGAGCTTTTCAAGAGAGCAGGATTTTATGGTGCCTTTGCAGTAGCTGGTAGTGCTAGCTCTGGTGCTTTACAAACTCGAGCAAGAGAAAGCTTACATGGTGTTATGGGCTTGGAAGGATGGAGGTGGCAATTCATTATTGATGCAGTTATTACGTTCGGTATTTTCTTATACGGTTTTCTTTTCTTTCCGGGTATTCCATCGGCTTGTAAGAAGTTTAGCTTTTTTACTGAAGACGATATGATTTTTGCAAGGAAAAGGCTGCAAAATAAAATTGCTTTCCCGAAGGAGTTCACCATGGGGGCTGTAAAAGAGACGCTGACTACATGGCAAGTTTATGTTGGATCATTTCTATGGGTGCTACATCATCAGTCGTGGTATAGTAATGGTGCCAAACTATACATGAAGTCGAGACCCGATATATACACAACATCGATGGTGACCACATGGGACTCTTACATGTACTGCATTGGTATTCCATGTGCTATTTTATTTGCTCCACTCTGTAAGTACTATGGCAAAATAATTCCAGTGAATGCGGTCATGATTACTGCTTATTATGCATGTATCATATTGATTATATGGGAGGTTCCTAATGCGGTACTCATTTCGGCATTCTTCTTACAAAGACCTTACAGAGATGGTTTAGCACAAGTCTATTACACATGGATCGCAACTTTGTGTAAAGACAATGTTGAGAAGAAAGCCTTAGTTTTGAGCTGGATTCAAGCTTTGTCTTATGCAATAAATGCTTTTTCAATTCCATTACAATATAATGTCAGCGATGGACCAAATTTCAAGAAAGGATATATTATCAACATTGTTCTTATTGCCGCTTCTCATATTACATTCTTTGTCTGTTGGTGGCTAGATAAATATGACTGGAAATACTTTCCCAAAATCGCAGGCAATAGACATGCAAATGAAAGCGAGTACTTGGCCTATAATGAGCATACAGATACTTCTGATGTCTCTGAAATCTCGGTTAACGTTGGTGAGATCAATAAAAACTCAACGGATAACGATTATCTCAAAGTAACTACAAAAGATGTTGAAAGCTTCCACTCCTGAGTTTGATTGCGTTTAAGTAGTCAAACATTAGTCCCGTATAGGTCCGTGTAATATATAGTGAACTAGGTAGTACAGTGAGACATTACTAACTTCCTTAAGATGTGAATGTTTAACAGTCTTCGTAACAAGCTGTAGGTTAAGACATTCAATTGGCTATCAATAATCATGTCCAGATTGGATGTTAGAGTTTCTCTTTCTGGCTAACTCTCTGCTCTCCGGAGAATCTCCTCGGCATCTCCTTCCGCGAAAACTACCTGTGTAAATCCCAGAACGGCATACGCTGCCGGGTATATACTGTCTGTACGCACGCGGCAGCCTACGCCGACAATTGCTCTGCCCATCCGCTGTACTCCGAGCCTCCCTGGTCGCTATGCACAGGATTTGGCGACCTTTCAACCATAGCGCTATAACACCAATTTTATTGGTAAACCTTCTCCACAATTGATGATAACACGTCGTATGCCGCCCACTCATCATTCCACATATCTGGTGGTATTTAAGCGGACCTCGTTGCCGTTTGGAACTTCCAGCTATGAGCACTCTTTCTCTTCATCAGATGACTGAAGATAACCAAGACCCATTCATCAACAATCAACAATTAGCGCAATGGCATTTCCTACCCCAGAATTCGACCTATCTTCAGCAAAGGCTACCCAATATGAAAAGGAATACGCAGCACACAACTATCACCCATTACCTGTCGTTTTCCACAAGGCAAAAGGGGCTCATGTATGGGATCCCGAAGGAAACGAGTATCTAGATTTCCTTTCAGCATATTCTGCTGTTAATCAAGGACACTGTCATCCAAGAATTATCGCAGCTTTGATTGATCAGGCACAAAAGCTCACCTTATCATCTAGAGCTTTCTCTTGTGATATTTTCGGTACTTATGCAAAATACATCACTGAATTTTTTGGTTACGAAAATGTTTTACCAATGAACACTGGTGCAGAAGCTGTTGAAACTGCTTTGAAGGTTGCTAGAAGATGGGGTTATGTCAAGAAGGGTATCAACCCAGACGAAGCTATCATTCTATCGTGCGAAGATAATTTCCATGGTAGATCAATTGCAATTGTCTCAATGTCTACCGACGATGATGCAAGAACCAACTTTGGGCCATACTTGAAAAATGTTGGTCCAATTATCCCAGGTACTGATAACAAAGTGATAAGATATGGTAAAATCGAAGACATTGAGTTGGCATTCAGAAATGCAGGTGATAAAATTGCAGCTATCTTGATTGAACCAATTCAAGGTGAAGCAGGTATTGTTGTTCCTCCAAGGGATTATTTTGAAAAGGTCAAAACTTTATGTAAAGCTTACAATGTCCTTTTGATTGCAGATGAAATTCAAACTGGTATTGCGAGAACTGGTAAGATGTTGTGCTGGGAACACTACTTATCAAGAGATAACAAGCCAGATATGGTGTTGTTAGGTAAGGCTATATCTGGTGGTGTTTTGCCGGTCTCTGCCGTGTTATCTTCCAGAGAGGTCATGTCTGTTTTGGAGCCAGGATCTCATGGTTCCACCTATGGTGGTAACGCTCTAGCATCCAGGGTTGCTATTGAAGCATTAGAAGTTGTTAAGGACGAAAAGTTGGTTGAAAGAGCTCAAGAATTGGGACACTTTTTCCAAGAAGAATTGAAAAAGCTAGCTACAGAATCCGACGGTATGATTAAGGAGGTGAGAGGTCTCGGTTTGTTAACTGCAATCGTGGTCGATAACACAAAGACCAACGGAAAATCAGCATGGGATCTATGTCTTTTGATGAAGAAGTTTGGTGTGCTTGCAAAGCCAACCCACGAACACATAATCAGGCTAGCTCCACCTTTGGTGATATCCAAGGAAGATTTATTGAAGGGTGTGGACTCTATCCGGAAGGCATTAGTTGAACTTCCAAACGTTGAAGCTGCTGCGCACTAATTTTATTATGCAAGATACCTCTTTTTTAGCTCAGTCTCTATAAAAAAACCTACAGTATTTATTAAATGTAAAACCAGATGACACAATATTTCAATAGTGATCCTATAAGAGATATAAAAGGCGGATATAAATCAAGAGAAAAATGACTAAACCAAATGTTTGATCAGGAAACGACGGTCGACTCACCATTGAGGCTACCATCCGTAAGGTATTTACTGTTCAGATACCTGATCATACCAGTAATTCTGTCCATGCAAAAAGAACGTCTTGAAAACTAATAGTTGAATATGACCTGTGCAGTAGCATCAGAGTTTGTATTTTCTGTAAACGTGTCTGTGAAAAGGAAGCGTAAATGAGATGTATCAACATCTCATAAGATAGGGTAGGGAGGAACAAAAATCAGATCAAAATAACATGTCGTTGAAATCATAATCGGGATCAGCGGCAGTGTCCGTATGATCTATTTGGTTATGAATGTTAGTAACTCTCCTGTTTAGTTGTCTCAAGTCCTGACGTATATCAAGCAACTCACCTTTATCCATGTCTTTGTAAATCGAGTTCGGCCGACGTGTTGCCATGGCATTGGTTAGTAGTATTGGCAATACTACTCCTCCCATAAACCCAATGGCAATAGTTGGTGCGGAAATGGGTTGTTTCATTAGGTTGTGTCTCAGTGTATCAAATAACATATTGATATTGTGGTTAGTTAGTTAGTTAAATTCATCAAGCAATAGAATCTACTACGCAAGAAAAAAGTGGTAGAACTCGACCACCAACAACATCATGGTATCATCTGTGCCATTTTATATTCGCTCTGGTGGATCCGGGTGTGAAGGGCATTCAAGGGCGTGGTCTGTACGATATAGGGGCTGCAGGAGTGCCTCGGACAACACTATGTGGAGTTTGCTCCACTACGAAGAAATCACCGGGCCTACGGCTGAGCCTCCAAGTCATCTTCGGTCACGTCAAGCCCAGCTGACCCCAAATTTTGCTCGTTAGTGGGTACTGCGCTATTTTCGCTTTCTCTGATGTTTCGTCACACTCGCCTTGGAGGTGCTGACATAGTTGGGTCCTACAGTCTCAACGGTAGGTGGGACAAGTGGGACGTGCTTGACTTCGAGGTAAATGTTGAATAAGGCACCCGCAGATGCGGCAAAGAGAATGACGCTGTAGATGAATCGTTTGGTGTGATGCATCATCAGTAAAATGAGGAAGTCAATATATCTGAAAGCGACTATGTCGCCTCTAAAACCATGAGAGAAGTGCACTATTTCCAGGTTATCTGCAACTGCTAACTCAACTGTCAATGAAAGTGTCAATTTTAGATGCTCTTTCATGTGGTTGAAATCTATAAGTTCAATGGTGTCTTTGTCTGTATGAATGAAAGGATTGCTATACTCTATTGCACTCTCAAGTACGTACGTACTTGGATATCCATACATAAGTCCAGAAATATGATCTGAACATATTTTGCCACATTGTGTTTCTCTGTATGGGATGGAACAGTAATTGTCGATTATGAGTTTCGTGAACCTCATGAGACCTTCCGATGTATAGTCGGTTATGAGCCCGAAATGTTCCTTCTCGCCTGCATCCAGGGTTTTCATGGTATATCCCGTCATATCCTGCTGAAACATCGCTACAATCTCTCTATTCTCCTGCCTATATTGGTGAAATAGTTGAGTCGATCCAATTGATCCCATTTCTTCAGCAGCATAGAAATGGAACTCTATATCGTTTTTGAAAAGTAATCCTCTGTTCTCAATCGCAAGGATAACCTGCTTTATCGTCTGTAAAACAATAACAATACCAGAGAGGTTGTCATCAACGCCAGGCGCGTTCTCTTGAAGGCTCATGTTGATTGAGTCGATATGGCACCCTATCACTATGGCCTTATTACGGGCATTACCAGGAGCTCTAAGCTTCAGTAAGATACTGGGTTGTCTCCAAGGGTGATTGAACTCAACTACTTCAAACATGCTTCTCACAGTCTCCGATTTGATACCTTCAACCAGGCTCCTCAGGGTTTCTTTTATGTGCATTCCGGCTGCGTACCCATTCTCAGATTTGAAGTATCGATTACTTGGTAAGTCTTCAATCAGAGTCCTCAAATCATTCTCAATGTCCGTGATATTGAGCTCTTCAAGTATTGGATTCAAAACAGTGTGATGTAACTTTGTAGGATATTGATAAGTGTCGAGCTCAATGGACGTTAGAAGCCTGGAGTAGTCCGACGTGAATATGCAAACTAAAAGTGCAAAGAAGAGAGCACAAAATAGCAGAATAGGCTTCTTCAGCCTAGTTGGATTCATGCTACTTGTGTTATGTTGATTCTAATATTTTGTGGAGCTGACTCACCTAATCGGCCTATGCAAGAAATCTGCTCGAGATCATTCACGCAAGCTTGATAATCGTGTCTCATGGAAATTGTTACCTCAGGCTGCCTGCTTCACTCTGACTTGTATCAGAATTTCGGATTACGTACGCATCGGACTCACGGGAGCTTGTTAAAACTACACAATGGACATTACATACCACAAATGTTTCTGGCAGGCAGGTAGAACTCTCAGTAGCAGAGCGCTGCTTGTGCTTCAAAAAATGACGTCGTCCTCATTCTCAGCGACCATTTCGGATTGTTCTCCGGCAGCATTTCCATTCTCTTCTTCCTTCACAACTAGCCTCTCAACGTCTTCTGCCTCATGTTCTTCTAGCTCGTTCAGTTTCTGTTGTTGTTCTCTCAACTTCTTGGCAGCCGACTCTGCATCTGCTGCAGCAACTGCAATTTGCTTCTTCTCCTGAACCTTCTTCAATCTGTAGAACTCTTCTCTATCCAATTCATCTAATTCGGAGTTGATGTATGAGATAGTGTTTTCCGTTCTTGGAATGATAACATGCTCAATTGCATTGACTCTTCTGTTCGTCACCTTGATAACGTCATCAAGAATAACAAATGCGGTTTGTAGAGATGCTAGATCAACCAATGTCTCAACTGCCTTACTATAGACTTCTCTGGCCTTTTGCACTTGTTGACCACCTCTACCTAGACCGGTCATTTTGAAGTCATTGATAGTCTCATTGATATCAGCCTCAAATTGAGGGAGATAAACACCAGAAACATTCTCTTGTCTGGCTTTCACCTTGAATCTAACATTGCTACTGATGCTTTCTTGAACTTGGAATCCTATATTACCACCTGTGGCATAAGAAACTTCTGCCAAGGAAAATGCCGCTGTTTGCATCACCCGTCCCATCTTTCTCTTTGCGTCATCAATTCTCTTTGTTATATCTCTAAATCTCTTCGTTAATGCCTCCGATTTCCTCTTTAGTAGAGAGTGGCCAGTTTGTGCACCCTTCAACTTGGTTTTCATGAGACCAAGCGTCATACGCGTTGGAAAAACTTGCTCTCTGCTCAAAAGTAATATAGTCTAATATTCTCGTTGTAATGTTAGTAATTGTCTATAAGTAACGATATTGCAATGTAAATGATAGTCTGGTTCTCTATCTTATCTCTGCCGCTGAATGGTGATGGTGAAAATCAATCAATACCATAATACAATGAAACGGAGTTTCAACGTACCTATTTGCTGCTCCCGACATTGTTGCTAAATGGAGAACGGGGGATGTGTTGTGCCTTGGTCGTTTGGACTCTGGCCTTGCTCGTTGAACAGATAGCCCTCCCTACAAAGCTACTTAGCATCGTAGGCAGCATTCTGATGCAGCCATCTTCCCAGCTACGAGCGCGGCGCGGAACATCTCAAATCTGAAAAGTAAGCTCTGAAAGTAAGAGACGTCGATCGACGCAGGCATGGAAATTAATTGTTTCATTCTGGCACACGCAATGAGGCATGAGGCATATGCAGAACTACAAACATTGAAAGGATGCATGTCATCCATCCGGCCAATCTGTGAGACAAAGTTACTTCAGATAGTCAATAATAGAATAAACTCGGTGAATCATGGATGAGTATGGTAACGTACTAGAGGGAATTGACGAGTCAGATATTCCCTATGAAATGGAGATCATGAAAACACCCTCAGATAAAGAGGTGTGGAACCGCTATTTAGATCACAAGAAACAACGAATGCTTGAGGAGACAAGCGGTGGCAACAATACGGAAGCAAACTTCTGGCATATCATGAAATTCAAGCAAGCGACACTAGCACTGTACTACCGTCAATCTATTGCATTCGAACACGAACCTGAGTATTGGAACGAGTTTGTTGACTATTACATGAAAATGATCAAATCAGGCGTTGCCAAATTGTTAGAATTCAATCTGCAGCGAAATATATGTGTGGAAGTGCTGAAGCTCTTTCAGGTTTATGACAATCTTCCAGGGAAGTATGAAGGTAAGGTTCTTCATTGGAAAAGACTATCAGAATTTATCTTCTCGTTGAAAGATAATATAGATCAAGCGTTCATTCTCAAACGGTTTAATGACATTCTCACAAAAGTGGGACCCGAGCATCATGTACCTCTCTGGGAGGTATTTTTTACGGATTATTTCAGGGTGGTGGAGATTGATCTATCGACACAACATATAATCTACACAGCCTTCTTTGTCTACCTGAAAAATTGTCATAAATATGACATTAACGTACAGGAACTTGCAGAAAATGAAAACTTGCCAGATCTTGATACTCTATTCAACGAACTTCTCAGGCTAGTACAAACTCCAGAGCAGTTGCAAGCATTTGAAGAGGTGTTTTCAACGGTGACTACTCCACAAAATCTCTTGAAGATGACGGAATCAGAACTGGAGCTCTATAGACGATATTTTGAGAAGTCTCTAGAAATTTCACTCAAAAACTTGGAAGACGATCATATGCAAAAAAAGGTGCTCACTATGTCAAAACAAGTTGTGAAAAAGTTCCCTGATCAGCTCAGTATTTTCAAGGTAAAATATGCCACTTATCTTATCTCACTGGGAAAATTTGATGAGGCGATCGAAGACTTGGTGGGTGTGATGAAGAGCTGTATTACGTTGAAAGACTTCACTCTTGCTTTCGATTTCCTTACAGAAGCTCTCGAGAAAAAGGCTGTTGATTTGAGTGAAACGAAGGGCCCTGATGATCCAAAAGTTGCGAAACTCTTGGACAAATTGGACTCTCTTCTATCGAAGAGGCTCTTGCTACTCAATGACGTAAAGATTAGACAGAACAGGAACACACCGAGCGCGTGGGCAGAAAGAATTGAAATCATAAAGGGTACTCACACTATGGCGAATTCACAGGATAGAAAGAAAACTAGGAAGAAACTCCTTGACTGCTACTCAGAAGCTCTCTTGTCCATGAAGGCTTCAAAGTTACCGATGGAAGAGAGACACATCCTTCCGAGACTATGGTCTGATTACGCAAAGCTATACTTAGAAGACGGTGATCTATCCAAATGCAGGACGGTTTTTGAGACCGCGACGAAGGTGCCTTGGACTGATGTTGAGCAACTTGAAGATGTATGGATTGACTGGATTAATGTTGAGATAGGACAGAAGGATCTCCAGCATGCCAAAATGGTATGTTCAGCGGCTGTTAAGGTGCCAGCGCCAATATCAAGTGGTAGAGTGAGTATTGACGATGATGGCATCAGCGTCCACATGAAACTTTTCAAGAGTGTCAGGCTTTGGTGCTTGTATCTAGATTTGGTCGAGAATACAAGTGATCTTGATGAAACATGTCAGGCGTATGACGATTGTATAGAACTTCAAGTGGTCAACGGTGTGATACTCATGAACTTCACCATCTTTCTAGAGGAAGCGGGCTACATTGAGAAGAGCTTTAGTGTTTTTGAAAGAGGTTTAGCAATATTTAGTGGGGAATCTAAATCTATCATATATGGAATCTACTTGACTAAAGTGCTAAGCTATTGGCAGAAGCTTGGCTGGAATGAAGAGCGTGTGAGAGAGGTCTACGAAGGAGGCATTGACTACTTCAGATCTGTCGCCGAGACGAACAGCTTGAGACAAGTATACATATCTTACTCGGGTTGGGAAGCTAAGTATGGGTCGCAGAGCAGCAGTCTGAAGGTTTTGGAAGAAGGTATCACAAACATGACCAACCAGCTAGACAAAGTGCTCCTGTACAAGCTATTGATAACTGCTACTATCGAAAATAGGGGATTAGAGTGGGCTGTGCCCGTGTTCAGAGATGCCCTAGAAGGCCTAACTGTTCAGATACCCGAGTACATCAGCGAGATTGTTGCCGGTTTTGTTACACTTGAGTTACAATTAGGGGATGTTGGCAAAGCTAGAAGCGTTTTACATTATGCTACTGAGAACATCATGGAGTTCAATGAGGACGAAAACGATCGTCGTGCTATATGGGACTTATACAAAGCCTTTGAGCTAGAAAATGGTAACGAAGCCACATACAAGGAGATGCTCAAGCGTAAGCTGTACTTGGAGAACATATTTGGAAGGCCTGGTACTTCTGTTGGTGGTGGCGATGGTGTCTCCACTCGGGAAAGTTCCAACCTTAAGAGCTTCGAGAACGGAGTTGGTTTTGAGGTGTCTACTGATGGCCCAAGAATAACCAATTTCACTGCAGAGGTGGGAGAACACTCTGTAGAAGTGCAGAAGGAACCTTCCCTTCCTAACGGGGATGTTATTGAGCTCGACATGGATATGGATATGGATGTGTAATGATGTACCTCTACCTTACCTGCTGCCCGCCAATCGCAGCAGCCGGCTCGGATCCCGGATCCGGGATCTCGGATCTCGGTTATGTCTCGGATTCCGCACTGTCGTCATGAAAAACGATCGTGAATCAAGAAATTTATAAAACTTGCACTTGCATTTGATTTCTCCGCTTTACTCTTTCTCCGCCCACGCGGAAACCACCATACTAGTATTTGATGTATTGGGTTGGCTACTTTGTGAATTGCATCCATTCTTGAAACTAATCTAAACCAGGGTGTAAGCGGTGTGATATACGGATACGAGTTATAACATAAACGTCTCTGCCTCTCGAAACAGACAATGTTCACAAAGCCAGGAACACTATACAATAAATCGTTATCAAAAGCAGGACAGTACCTGCTTTCACAGCCCATTCTTATACAACCTAGATTTTTCTCTAAAACATGCTGGCATGCAGATCTTTCAGAGACTCGGCATTTACAGTCTGCTGAAGCTGATATACTGGAAGGTCAAGTTGACCAAACGGCTTCAGAATATCGTTGTTCACCAGTGGAACTTTATGACCAGAGAGTTGAAACTGGTCGCCTAAGAAATGACGAATTTCAGAGAGGAATATTGAACAGTATGAACCATCTCTACACCGACCTACTGAAATATAAACCACCGGTAGTACCGGAACCTGACATTTCTAAGCCAAGGAATGTATCCGGAAATCCCACCTTCAGCGTTACTTCGATGTTCTCCTCCATCTTTGGCTCAAGTGAGAGCAAAAAAGAAGAGATAGAAAAGGAATCCATACCTCATGGTATTTATCTCTATGGTGATGTTGGTTGTGGTAAAACAATGTTGATGGATTTATTCTATGACACCATTCCTCCCCATCTATCTAAGAAAAGATTACATTTCCATCAATTCATGCAGAATATTCATAAGAGAGCACATCAGCTAAAGCAGCAGCATGGTCATAGAGAGGACATTGATGTTATGCCCTTACTAGCCTGGGAATTATCCAAAACAGCAACCATACTTTGCTTTGATGAATTCCAAGTAACAGATGTTGCCGATGCGATGTTATTGCGTCGTCTATTAAACTTGGTTCTGCGAAAAGACCATGGTTTGGTTCTTTTTGCTACTTCCAACAGAGCTCCGGATGATCTTTACATTAATGGTATTCAAAGAGACAGCTTCATTCCCTGCATTCAACTGGTCAAAAATGTCACGCATGTCATATACTTAAACTCGCCCACAGATTACCGAAAAATCCCAAGACCTGTTTCAAAAGCTTTTTACTCCCCGAAGCCAGGAGTCGACTATTTCTCCAAAACGTGTACTAAAGCAAGAGAAGAACACATAAAAACATGGTACACATTCTTCAGTCAAGGACATGAGGAGGAATCGAACGTCCCACTGCGTATTTGGGGACGTAATTTAATTGTCCCTAAAGCATCTCCTCCATACGTTGCTCAATTCACATTCGGAGAATTGTGTGGTGAGCCACTAGCTGCTGGTGACTACTTGACCCTAGCAACGACTTTTGAATCTATAATTGTGACAGATATACCCTATTTGACCGTTTCCCAAAGAGATGAGGTTCGGAGATTTATTACTTTCTTGGACGCTGTTTACGACAATCATACAAGGATCGCTGTTACAGCTGCTGCCCCTTTCCAAGATATTTTCGTTGAACCTGAGAATCTTGGTAAAACAGTTTTTGCCCTCTCGAATAAAACTCCGGAAGAGATTGATTACAAAATGGAGAATGATACGCTTGTTTCACAACACGGCTTCGATAAAAAGATTGCTAAGAAAGCTTTCATGTTTGCTCATTTAGACGAGGAAAGGTTTGCTTTTGCCAGAGCGTTAAGTAGACTCACACAGATGAACACGCAAAACTGGATTGATGACTTCAAGCCAAGAGAGTAACACCAGATGCGAGATTATTGCGGTAGACTTTTACTTCTTCTTTATATTTTCTATATACAGTATGCATATTTTTTCAGTGATGCAACTATTTACTAATCACATGAAGCTCCAGTAACCGCTGTGGGCCAGTCTAGAAGGTGGTTTCCTTGAAAGTTTCCAATCTCTGATCATAGGCAACACTATACCTTGACCCCTGTTTTCCCAGCCCCCAGTGCTAGTGATAACATCAGCAAATTCCTGCCTCGTGAGAGTTTCTGACACAAAGTCGCTACTGGTAACCATAAGGACCTTGTCAGCGTCCTCGTAATCACTCAGATTTGGAATAGTTGCCCACACTTGCTTTGCATACCATGCTGCAAACTTTGAGATCCTCTCCCAGTGATGTTTGAAGATGTTCTTGTCCCGGACATTGGTGTAAACACGAGGAATAACAATTCTGTTCATGAAAAAGAATGGGCAGATGAAAGCTATTGTCTTTTGTGAAGCGTCCAATTCGCCGCTGATTAAGAATCCGCAGCACTTACCATGTTCACTAAATTCTTCTTTCAAACCATTCAAATTTAAGTATGACTGGTATCTCTGAACAAATCCTGGAAATGTGGCCTCCTCCAATGCACAGTTATTAAACCTCTCATCTTCGATATGCGGAAGGTTATATTTCTGAGCTGTAAAGTAAGTAGGAATGTTATCCATTGTCAATAACTTCTCGGTGTCTTCTTTAAGTTCAAAGTCAATATCAAAATTATCTGCACAGAGTTCTATCCACTCAGTATCATTGCAAGGATTAAATCCAAATCTAGCATAGTATTCGCCAACTATACTATAGAGGGTCCAGTGGATTTTTTCTGATTTTACAATCTCTTCCGGTAAAATTAAGTTGATGTATTCTCGGCATTGATCCATCTCAAAGCAATCAGCAAGCTTGATAGCTCCATCAAAATCTGTTGTTCCAGTCTCATAGAAGTTTATCACCCAGTTTATCAATTTGGCAACAAGCCCTCTCCTGCGATAATCCGGATTGGTGAACACCATAGTAAGTAGGAGATTGAGGGTTCCTTGGTGGAGTCCCTGACGTGGAACAATTTCAACTACTGAAACAATATCACCGTTTTCTGCTGTCAAATAGAAGAACTGTGTTGAGGCAGTATAATCTTCGTAGTGCTGCATTTCAAGATGCTGAAAATCTGACGTTTCAAGTGGACCCTTGAAAGACGATGAAATAGTGGCGTAGACAACCTTCATTGTCTTTAAGTCATTGTCAGAGCGGTTGAACTTGTTGTTTAATTGATGAATTGAGTAAGACATTGCGATCGGCGAACTAAGTTGTTTATTCCGATTGTTCAATGTGTCAATGTTTTACTCCTCGTTGCAAGAAGTTGCGTACTCCGGTTAACATTAAGTTAAGCTATCCGCTATCCCTGTCGACCTCACTACAGCTTCGAGAAAAACAAAACGCGAAAACGCTAACCGCAAGCACTGAACATGGGCAAAAATGTTGAAATATGAAGTCACAATATGGCTACAGGCTACAGCCAATACGAGCTGCTGACTTCATATCTTACTTTTGTGTTCTTACATCATTAATGACTAGGAGTAGGTTGTGCATCCACGTGTTGACAGCTCCTCCTATTATGTGGAAGCCTCTAATTAATCAATCATGAAAGATAAGAATTCGGAGATAGTGCTTTGCACTAGGCGCGCTTCTATAAGAGTTGAGATGTGCACCCACATGGGGTCTACGAGCTGAATTCTACACTATTCCTTCTATACTGTTTATTTAGTGGTTCCATTTATAACCCTCTTAACCTTTTTGACATACATATACAGAAAGTAACCAGCCTAAACCAGCTATTTCTCAGTGCAGTCTTTCTGAGCAATATAAAACACCACCAGTAAAACTTATAGTTTTGACGAAACGAAAGCCTTTTTTACTGGGAGCCCATACTATGGTTGAAAAAATACTGCTTTATTTTGGACCTTAATCACGTTTTTTTTTTTGATGGTTATTTCTTAAATTATATAGTTTTTATAAAGATTAGTTACTTATACGCATGTCATGAATAG
>JAMYHI010000282.1:0-26788 GCA_025531525.1 Pichia sp. P7020A
TATTTCCATTACCTTATTGCAATGTTTCGACACTGTCTTCTGTATCATGCTGTTTTGGTGAGCTTTTTGAGTGATTTAAATTTGTCTGATACTTTCTTCAATTTTGAATTGGAGTCACCGGGCGTTTCAATACTGGAGAAGATGAACTTTAGAAATCTATCACCATATTCAGATGGTGGGACAGCGCTGATAGTTTCTCTTCTGTGCTTGAGGCTTCGAAAAAAAGTTTCTAGTCTCTTGAGGGTGTTGTAATTGGTTAAACAATCAATTACCCCAACGTAGTACACAAGCTCTAGAGGTTCCCCATTATTCCCAATTGCGCGGATGCCACCATCCGTATCAAGTAAGGTATTTTTATGTGCCCCTGGTACTTCCTGGTGCTGTATCAAAGAGAGCTTGCGTGTACGTTCGTCAACGATGACATCATCCACGCTGTTAAGATGCCGTAGCCCCAGAAGAAGTGAATAATCCATGATATTCAATTTCTTGAGCAAAGATATGTCTTTAGTTAGCTGGTTCTCCAATTCATTTTTCTTGGTTTTGGAAAGATAAATTCTCGTCTTGTTTTCTAGGAAATTGAGATCTTTCATGCAAGATCCTTCCATTCTCTTCTTTTCACTTGTTGCTCTACCATATGTAGATCCTTTTAGGTCATATAATTCGGATATGTTCACTGCTGGGGGTATCAAATTGTTCATAACCAGAACGTGAACCTTGACAGTACCTGTTCTCGTAACCATCTTGAGTCTATGTAAACCATAAAACTGACACAAAAGGGTATTGGGATTTGTCTTGACGTAATTGTAGTATTCCTTCAAAATCCTTCTTAGATGTCTATGCTCCGAGCGATGGATAGTTTTAATTATGAACTTACGGTCATTGGAATAGTAAAATGAAGACCCACTTTTACCTGAAGAGCCTACAGCTCTTACACCAATCTCATCATTCAATGACATGAGATAATCTGCTTGGTTGACATTGAACATTCGTCTTAAATCTCTAAACACTTCGGGTGCATAATCCTTGAATTTGAACTCGTACTTTGTTGGCGGCGCTAGGCTATTCCCCTCGCGGTTGAATAGTAGCTTTGTGACTTCGGTAAATTGACTATCGGTGATCTTTGCAGGCAATTTTGAGCATCTGGAGACAGAAAATCTTATACCTGTCACCAAATCGTAAACAACGGCATAGTTTTCGTGCTTCAAGCTTATTTGTTGACCTGGAATATTATATTGCTCATCCGCCTTCATCTTTGATTTTATTCTAGAGCCATTCAAGAAAGACGCAGTCTTTGACACGCGGTGGCGCTTAGGATGCTCTAAATCATCATCTGTACCATTTGCGTTGATTTTACCGTGTGATTGAGTTACCCTGTGTTTCAAGAGATGGTGGTGACCATGATCAGCTCCGCTAACTTTGGCGATCTCTATCCTTTGATAATTGTCGGGTATCTTGATGGTGTTTATACTTTGAAAGGTCCTTCTGTTGACTAAAGTCCGATTAGTCTTTCCGTTGGCAATAATGGCACTCATTGCACCGTCTGGCATTGTGTTGTGCCTTTTCGATGAGTCCAGTCTGTTGACATTCTCAATGTTTCCCGTTGACATTCTAGGATAAGTTTTATTTTTTAGGGCAGTTTGAACCCTCATAGAGGAATCGTTATTGAATGCTGGTTCAGAATGAGGTAGTGGTATTGCTTCTTTAAACTGAGTATTGGCGGGCTCGAGTGGATGTAGTGGATCTATACTCAAGCTTCTTCTCAAAGTTGGTTCTGCCAGAAGCCTGTAAGAGTGAGTAGAAGTGGTCGGTTTGTAAGTGGATCCATCGTTGATACTTGTTTCCGCTTGGTGTATTGCCGTCGTCTCTTCTGAAGAAGTTGTGTGCGTTGTAGATAAATCTTCTGAGACGTGCACTAATGAATCATCTGAAGGTATACTCACTTTGAAATTATCTCCATCCGGCGATACCCTTTTGATTGAAGACATGTTGGGTTGTCCTTCAAGATATACACCTTTTGCAGTGGCTGTTTCATATAAATCTGTTTTCATATTTTGGAAATCTAGCTGTACGTCAGACTTGTGCTCTTCTATACTGGTTACTGTGGACTCCACCTCGGCTAAAGAGGACACTCCTTCCGATGAAGTTTTTGAGGCAGCGGTGGGAGACTTCTGGTCTTTGATGAGCAACGCGTTAGAATGTGGATTCTGCAATCCTATTGAAGAAGTGTTCAGCATTGTCGAGTTATACAGGGTGCAAAATGAAATGTGACTGTTGTGTATTGAACCTCTCTGTGCCTGTGTCTGCGTCTCTCTTATCTGTGGGACTGAGTGGGGCACTGGGGTTGTTATTTGATCGTTCAGAACGGTGTATGTACCTTCTCTATATTCGGCTATTGTCTCAGAGCTCTGTGTATGTCCCTGATGCCTAGCCCGTGATCTCTGCACCCTGTTTACCGAACCTTCCTTCAATACCAGGCCATATCGATTTGGTTTCCGTTCACCATTTTCCCCTTTCCCCTTTTCGTCATTTCATTTCTGTCTGTTGCTCGGCAAAACACGTAGCCAAAAAAGGAAAAAGGCTAAAAAATGAAAATGAAAATGATTTGGCGCTAGGCGCTGGAATAGCTCACCATGAGAAAGTTACATGGTAACCTGGATCCTGGATCATATAGTCACACCAGGATCACCTAGTTTTCCACTTGGAGGGCCCCCTATGACAAATGGAAAGCTCTTGGCACTGATATGTGATACTGGGCGACTTTGCAGGTTACAAACGTGCTACAAAACTAATGTGGGCCACTTCATCTACAGCCCATTTACGTTATGCACCAAACGCGTCTTCTCTTCCACTTTTCAGCGTGGACGGGCATTGAAACCCACTGAAACAGATCCTGACGAGTTTCTCATCACTTCGACTGAGTTATTGAAGATCAAAATCGTCTCTCCGAAACGTAATGATGTTTCCAACTCAGTCGTAGATGGGAAGAATCCATCTGAAACGAAAAATAGGCGAAGAAAGAGAAAGAGCACGACTATCAAAGAAACTTCTGAAGTGCCTGATATTTCTGTCTTATCTACATTGGAGACTCTGGATGGGATCGATCCAGTCACACAAAAGGAAGAGCTGCGAGATAGAGGATCCATCACCGAAGAGAACTCATTCACTGATTTCTATCAGAATATAGTGGACACCTACAAAACCTATTGCGATCGTTCAGACGGTGAATATATTGTGCTCATACATGTTGGATCATTCTATGAGCTATACTTTGAGCAAGCTGATAAATATTCTAGTATTCTAGGTCTCACACTGACTAAGAAAACGCTAAAATCTGGGCAAATATCTTTTTCGGGGTTCCCCGACAGAATGCTCGATAAGTACATGAACATTATCTATAATGCTGGCTACAAGGCTGTGATATGCAACCAAGTCTTAGATCCCGTCACAAATACTCTGAGCCGCCCAGTGGATAGAATTATGACCCCTGGTATTATCGTTGACGAAACGTGTCGTGATTTCCACAGAAATAACTACTTGATGGCGCTATCGTTCCCTGAAGACCTGAAAAATGATGTTGAACAGAAACGCATAGGTGTGGCGTGGTGCGACGTTAATCTTGGGCAGTTTTATGTTCTTGAGACTGAGTTTAGTCACCTCTTGGCTACTGTTACCAGAATAAATCCATCGGAAATCCTAATCTCTGATAAAGTCGACAAAGAGAAACTACTCACGGGTGTCGTGTTGCCAGAGATGGTCGATCTTAAGTCGTACTATATTACCACCTTCCACACTGGTTCAAAGAGAAAGTCATTGGATGATTTTATTTGGCGATTTTCGGATAATAAGCGGCTAGTCTCTACCACTCTTGATGCTCTTTCTCGTAAGGAGAAAACTGCCACTTCACTTTTGTTACATTACCTTGATACATGTCTCCCAAATTTTAGAACAAGCTTTCAATTGCCTGCAAGATCATTACCCAAAACCCTCATGCAGATTGATTCAAGAGCTGCTCAAGATCTAGAGCTTTTGGAAACAATGCAATCACGAAAGCGGGTGGGGGCCTTGTCACATCTCATCGATAAAACATTAACCAGTCCAGGTGCGAGGCTTCTCAATACCTGGCTTCTAGCACCCTCCACAGACTTGTCTGAAATTCATAAAAGACATAACCTTCTGGCCTTATTTATGAAAGACGAATATTACCTCGACAAATTAGGTCAATTGTTGAAAAAGACCGCAGATGTTAATAGAATTATTAGAAGAATTGATAATAACAAAGCTGATAGATTTGAGTATCTTGAACTTGCGTCGACAATCAGGATCCTTGTTGATATATACGAGCTTACTATGCAAACGCACCCGAAGCAACATCAAAAATTTGTGAAGCCCATCTTTGATGATTTTATGGAATCAAAAAAGATACATAGCTTGGCCAAACAGATTGTTAAAACGATCGATCTCAAGGTCTCTTATCTGAAACCCAACATAAATAAGATGGACGGTGACATCATTAGAGAATTTTGGGAGATCAAAGGTACAGCGTCACCTCATCTATGCAAGCTTAGAAAGCAATATGACGAACTTGTTTGCAAGAGCATTGCACTAAAAGATGAAATAAAATCACAATATGGTGTACATGGCTACTCCGGATCCCTGAGGCTCATTAAAGATATGAAATCATACGATTACGTGATTGAACTCAAGTCGACAAGCAAAACCATTCCTCAATTAATCAACTCGCTAGGGTTAACTCCGAAGGAAAGAAGCAAGTCAGTGACAAAATTACTGGATTCTCGGTGGTCGGAAATAGGTGACTCGATGGTGAAACTTGAATATGATATTACTCTTGAGGAAAATCAAATAATGAATGAACTCAACAGCAAGATATCGAAATTGTACAAAGAATTAAGAAAAATCTCACCCATTATCGAGCTATTGGACGTCATACAGTCCTTTACGCGCTTAGCCTTACAATATAATCTTGTTAAACCAAATATGGACAATTCAACAACATTCGATATCAAGCATGGAAGGCATCTAGTCGTTGAAGAAGGCTTGAAGAGCAGATTTGACATGATTAACTTTACTGCCAATGACTGTTTTTTGGACTCCTCCAAAGGTTGGGTCATTACAGGCCCAAACATGGGAGGTAAATCCACTTTTTTGAGGCAGAATGCGTTGATTGCAATTTTGGCACAAATTGGATCCTATGTTCCTGCAAGCGAAGCGCACATCGGAGTAATTGATAAGATCTTTACTAGGGTGGGATCATCAGATAATATTTTCAAACATCAGTCTACATTCATGGTTGAAATGAATGAGACAGCAGTAATATTAAGAGAAGCAACAGAAAGATCACTTGTCATTGTTGATGAGCTAGGCAGGGGAACTTCGACCAGTGAAGGTGTGTCTATTGCTTACGCTTCTCTATCTAGACTCCTAACAGTCAACAAAGCGAAAGTCCTATTTGCAACCCACTTCGGTCCTGAACTGATGCACTTGATTGAGTCAGAGAGCTTGGTTTCTGACCTAATATCGTTCTACAAAACCACTCTGCAGGAGAACGAGCATAATACAAATGATGATCCATTGAAACCAGTCGATCAGAGAATAATTTTTGATCATAAATTAACGCAAGGAGTGTGTAGCCACTCACATGCATTGAAGATCGCCGAGCTAGCTGGTTTTCCAAAGGATGTTCTTGAAATTGCCACCAAAAAACTCGAAAAGCTACATCAAAAACTCGTTTAGTTATATACATGCATTAATACCATAATCAAATCTCATGCAGAATAGTCCATGATAGCAATCAATGTCAGCAGCGTTACATATGACACCATTAAGGCTAAGAGGTAAAAATGGCAAAAAAGATCTGGACGAGACCGGAGTCGAACCGATGACCTTCTGCTTGCAAGGCAGACGCGCTACCAACTACGCCACACGCCCAATTGTTGAAGTTTAAAATTTTTGGATCTTTATAGAGGCAATTATTGTATCACGTGACCGATAAGCCAAAAATTGCGGAAAGGTCTTGGCTGGTTTTTTTGTTAGGCAAATAGGCTTCCTTTAGAATCAAAAGCTAATTATGTTCTCAGCTTTGTTATTTTATAGCGCTTCCGTTCAGTCCACTCCACTTGCTGGTAACTGCACAGCTAGTATTGCACCTCGTCGTTTATGTGCAGAAATCAGGAACTTATACGGTTCCAGTAGAAAAAGGTATTTGTTTTCAACGATCAAACGCCATAACCTACTATCAAGGTAAGTACTTGTTGCAGCAATAGACCCAATCGCTCCTAGTTCAAAATGCCTGTGGAATATTGATCTTTAGAGCAAAGACTTAAGTTTGTCATTCGAAGTGTATTAGAATAGTATGAAATGTTTTTCAAAGTGTATTTTTCAGTTAAGTAGTACAGTTAAGTATAAAATGAGTCCAAAAGCAAGCACTAAATCGTTGGATCATAGCTATCGTCGTCTTCATCATTTTTATGTGTTTCTTGCTTGGTCGATTCGGCAGCAGCATTATATCCCATACTTTGTATTCTTGCTGCAGCATCACTAGCATTCTTAGAAATAGCAGCAGCAATTTGCGCGACCAAGAGAGAGGTATTCTGCGTTCCGGACATGGACGGAGCTGTCGAAATTGGAGCTTGATTGAGGTCTTGACAACCATTCTGTTGCTCATAGACTCCACTTGAGGTTGCTGGTGCAGATCCACCAGGTTGTGAACTAGACTGTGGATGGTTGTACTGTCCATTGTATTGTCCGTTATACTGTCCATTGTACTGCAAGTTCTGCTGTTGACTATATGCCTGATTAGGTGGTTGGTTGGAACTCTGATATTGCATGTTATACTGCTGACCAAACTGTTGGTTATAAGCCTGTTGGTTGTAACCCTGATGGAACTGAGCCTGATTATATCCTTGATGGAACGGTTGATTATAGCCTTGAAACTGAGTGGTTGGAGCTTGTGTACCACCTTGAGCAAAGGAGGCAGCTTGCTGCATCATCCCCATAAACTGTTGCATCACCGCCATAGGATTTGCTGCATTCGGTATAGCTGCAGAGGAAGCTGGTGCAACTGGTTGCCCATTATTCGCATTTGCCGGTTCTGCCTTCTTCTTAGACGGTAAAGATGTAAGTCTAGCTTTGACTGAGATAGGAACAGTCCTTGTGACACCGAAGGAGTTCTTTGAATCATGTTTCGGCCTTTTGTTAGTCGGCTCTCCCGTCGCTGATGTTGCTCCCGTTGTCGCATCTTCTCCTCCAGTTTGTGATGTTTCTGCCTCGTTGGAATCAAGTATGGCACTGGTCTGCTTCATCTTTTTCTTCTTATTTCTTTTCGCTTCAGCCTCTCTTTCATCATCAGAAAACTCTTGTTCTTCTTCCGGAAGCTCTTCATCATTGCAATTACTTGCATCAGTACCTTTCAAGGATTTGATATAATGAGTATCCAGGAAGTCAGCTGTGGACGCAACCAAAAGTACCTTGCTTCCCTTCTTGTCCTTGAATGTGTCGGCTTCATCTTGAGTGTTGAATCTAATAACGTAGACTGGCGACTGCAAGCGCCCAATAACCTCATACAACAATCCCAAGGGTGTGCGATCAACAAAACAAAAGACAGTACCTTCCTTCAAAACCCTGTTTTCAGCACTGGAGTTTGATTTTACTAGTACGTTTTTGCCCACTACACCTGTGATAGTACCGACAGGCTGAAGCTGAGCGGATTCTGCAATCACATAATCATCAGGAATAGATGGAACCTTAAAATCCAGTATTTCGTTTTTCGACTTGATGGGTTCATCGTCTTCACCCTCATTTATCTCATCTTCAAGATCCACATCCTTGATATCACTCTCGTCATCTTCCTCATCTGCATCTTCATCAGAAGAATCATCGTCAGAAGAGTTTGGGCTCAAAGCGCCGTTGGAAGATTTGCCGTTGGTATCGTTCGCCTCATCTTCACTGCTCGAACTATCAACATCTTCTTCGTCTGAAGAATACCTCACGATTTTGTCCACATTAAAAATATCAATGCTGTCTTCAGCTTCGGCTTCTTTTTCACTGTTGCTGCTCTGTTTTTCCTCTGGTTTGTCCTTCGTATCCTCCTCCATTGCAGCACTCACGCCTAGATTAGCTTCGCATATCAGTGCAGCGTTTACATCGGGCGCCGTTTGTGTGTCTTGCGCACCTTGATTACTTTGATCTGTTATTGCTGTGCCCATATTTGCATCGCTTTCAGGTACTAGGGGGTCTGTACTTCGCATAGATACTATTAGGATTGCTCTGCAGTGGCCACTTCTATTGCACACTCTTACCGGCTGTATTTGGCTGGTCTACGGAGTTGAAAAGGTACTCATGAAAGTAAAAAGATCCAGACAAATTTGCGCAGGTGTAAGTTCTGAGTTCTTAGGATCTGGGAATATTTGCAACTTTCGAGCATCTCGAAAACACCAATGTTTGATGAAGCGAAATACGGAGAAAGGTGGCCAACGATAGGGGCTTTGATCCCGGGGAAGACGTGGATACTACAGTTGAGTCACAGAAAGCTCATTAGGGTGAAAGTGAGATAACACAGCTCTATATCCAAGTTTACCAGAATGGAGAGCCATGTTTTTGAGGCCATGAATCCCCCCAATTTGCCGACAACTCTTCAAAGTGTCAAGTTTCTAGGATCCAGCACAGATAGTAGCATTGTCATGGACAACTCGTCAAAAACCATCACCTCTCCGTCGAATACTCCTATACAGTTTCTGCAACTTCCTGGCACACAACCTGATGTCTCCAAAATTGTATACGTTGTTAGGTTCCCCTTCATACTTGATAGAGTGCTGTTATGCTTCAACAAAGAAATCAGCACTGAAAACCTCGTCTGCATCTTGAGTACAGGGAGAGTATCTTCATCATACAAAGTTACCTCGTCAGAAGCTAAACTTCCATTCAATAATGATTTTACTGGACTGATAGAGCTAATAATCGAAGACTCTGGCACATTGCTCACGATTTTGCAGTTCTATCGAGAACCTATCCCAGAACCAGTGGTCAGGAGAAGCTCTCGATCTGCCCCTCTGAGTATCAACGAACAGAAAGACATTACTCCAGATGACAAGAAAACAGGCATGGCAGAAGAAAATCCCTTTCCTATACCTATGGGTGACGGTCCTCTATTCCGTGAAGCAATAAGTACTTATGAGCAATTGGTTCCATTGGTCTTGAAAAAGATTCACTCAACCTCTCATAAGTCGTCCAATGGTGACACTGGGTCCAAAGGTACGGATAACTCGAAGTCAGCTATGGGGTCCTTAAAAGATTTCAGTAAAGGGCTTTTACCGATTGCGCCGAGATCTGCGGCACTATTTTCCAAATTTGATGCCTCCACAACGACAAGTAATGACTTTACCAGACGATCACTCAACGCGTTGCGACAGCTTGCTTTAGATCCCAAGGTGGATTTTGCTGCAATAAAATCATTACAAACACTCAACTCAAATAAGAAAAACTTTGAGGAAGATAGTAAGAGATATTATGACTGGCTGTCTAAGTTGATGGGGTCAGGGAAAACTAAAGATGAAAAACTTCTAACTAAAATGAAGTCCTTCCAGATAAATCAAATCAATTACTTTAACTACTTGTTTGACATTGTTACCCCGACACTTCTATCTCTTGTGAAACCAGAACAGCAGTTGATGAATAACTACTGGAGAGACAAACCACTCAGAGAGCACGCAGTGAATAAGATTGCTGCGTGCAGTAAAATGGAAGAATATGAATCTCTAATGAGGCGATACTCCCTCTTGACAACATCTGAAAGTACACCACTATTTATTGACCCAAACTCTACCTACCAAATTGGAGCCGAAAGCCAGCCAGTGAAGACTGGTCTTCTGTTTGTTCATGGTGGTCAAGGCAAATCAGGGTGGCACAAACAATGGCTTGTTTTATGCAATAGTGACCTTTACGAGTTTATGGATTGGAGGAAAGGCACAGAGCTAAGGAACAAACCGGTTAATGTATCAATGTGCAATATTAAGCTGATAGATAATGTTGATAATTGCAACAGTGTTTCAATAGGTTCAAGAAAAAACTGCTTTCGGGTCATTAACCCCCAGGGAGTGGAACACGTTTTTCAAGCCTTTACACCCCATGAAGCTAACGATTGGGTTAAAGCTTTAAGCGAAGCTGGTCAAATGAATACATACAAGAGCCGAAGCACGACCGGGTCCCCATCGGATACACTGTCCATGGATGTTGGTAGGTCAGGCCTGTCGAAGAAACAAGAAACAAAAGATAGACACGCTACTAGGATACGCCGTGTTTCATCTGTTTCTCTTTCATTGCTAAATGTTGTGCGAACTTCTGATCCGTCTAATAAGATGTGCGCCGATTGTGGTGCCACTGAACAAGTTGATTGGATTTCGATCAATCTGTTGGTTGTCTTCTGCATTCACTGCTCATCTGCACATAGATCTCTTGGAACGTCTGTCTCTAAAGTTAGGAGCTTGACATTAGACAGCTTTGGTCCTGAACATCGAGTACTAATCCACCATATCAATAATCAGAGAATGAATGCCTTGTACGAGGCTCGCCTACCTGTTAACACCAAACCCTCAGCTACATCGGATCACGAGTCTCGATTGAAGTACATACGTGATAAGTACGTGCATAAAGTATATGTCGATGATGAAACGAGGAAGAATGCATCATTTTCACTACGTAAGGGTGTGCGAGAAGATGATGTTTATGAAGTGTTAAAGGGTTTAGCTGGTGGTGCTAACGTGAACACAAAATTTCATTATAAACCAGGAACTGTCTCATCTTCGGCTAGTATATTATCTTCTTCGCAGAAAGAACCCAACATGAAACTGGAGGTCACTTACCTTGAATACTCCTTACTGCATCCAAGTGTTCTTGATGAAAGTGAAGTTTTTGATGTTGCCGAGTTGCTAGCTTTGAATGGATGCGATGTTGGCTCCCAAGTACGACCTGATTCTCTAGTTGATGAAAGAGCTAAGATGTGGTGGCAGCATAGAATCGATAAAATGAGTGGAAAGTGCACAGATTACCCAGATCCAGTGCCGAAACTTGCACCATCGGTAAGCTCTAGATCAAATTCCTCTGGCTACAGGCCTATGTTGATTTTGCCAAAAGACGGAAAACATCAGGAAAGCCCCAACACCAACTCCAGATCTAAAATTCGCAGTCCTAAAGATGGCTTCAATTTGTTCAAAAAGAAAATCAGAAACCTTGACTAGCTCAAAACTCAAACCTGTACAATCTTTACTCCTCCTGCTAGCTCTACCCCAGCCGACCTCAGGACATTATAATGATTAATAAAACTCTTTTCTAAATTCTTTAATGTAATAAATGCATGATATAAGAAACCTCACTCAATGCTCAATGCTACGTGACTGGAGACAAACGTATCCAAACTAGGCAAGGGCTCTCCAGATTTCGTGAAAAAGGAAAATCGCGCTGAGTTTCATTCTCTCCTTATCGGTGGCCGGTCAGAGGTCAGAGTGCTTTTCCAATCTCTCTTCTCAGAATACAGGCACAATGTTTCAGTGGTTCGTCGAACGTCAATGCGCACAATACTACTGGGGGTTACTGGTGCATCCAGCTCGGGTAAGTCTACAGTTGCTCATTTACTCACACTCATTTTACCCCAATGTCAGATCATACACGAAGATGACTTTTTCAAACCAGAAAAGGAAGTGCCGTTCGACGATGTAAGGGGAGATAGAGATTGGGATTGTCCAGAGGCAATAGATTTTGATTTACTGATACAGACTCTCTCAGTACTGAAGGATGATACGGCAGCATCAGAAAATCCCAGAGCTGTTGCTAAACTATCTGAATTTGGCTACTACGAATACAACGTAAATAGTACTGAACCACCCAGAGATGATGCTAATTTCCGAAAGAGTGATGACTTGATTATCACCTTGAAAAATAAAGTTGCTACACAGATTTGTGGAGGCTATGATCTTGAAGAGTGCAGAATATATCTTGTTGATGGCTTCTTGCTGCTCCATAACAAAGAGCTCCTGAATTTATTTGACCTGACAATGTTCTTCAAAACCAACTATAGATCTTTAAAAAGCCGCCGAGAGAAAAGGCTCTATACAGTTGACGGCAATGTTTGGATAGATCCCCCGGGGTACTTTGACAAATTTGTTTGGCCTGGCTATTACGAGTATCACAAAGATGTGTTCATACAAGGCGAGGACGAAAATTTGGTAAAGAAGACTGGTGGTGATCTCAGGCTCGAATTTAGAAGGCAATACAGTATTTTTGAGTTCACCAATAACGATGATTGCGATGCAGATGCGCTACTGAAGGATGTCGTGGAAGTAATCATGGACCATGTTTTCAAACTGGTACCCTAAAAGGTTGTTAATTTTTTCTATATTTTGACCATAACTACGCTAGACAATTACATATGGTAGTGGCAGAAGCCATCCCTCATTTTCTCGATTTCTTTCCCTTACTGGACTTTCCCTTTTCTTTTGCGAGAAGTTTCATTTCAGAGTTTAAGATATCATCAGCAGTTTCTGCTGGCTTCCTCTTAGTACCCTTTTTCAGACTGACGGTGCCTTTATTTTCAATGGCACGATTGATGGATTTCTTATCGGAAGACCAGTCAGAAACATCAGTGATCTTGTACTTATCAAGATTCAAGTTGTTGATCAACTCTTTCTGTTTTTCCTTACGTTCTTTGATTGCCTCCAAAGCTTCCGCACCAGCGTTTGCTAGGTCTTCCTCTAATTCTCTCTCCATTGCCTCAACATCGTTGATAGTGGCAACTTCCTCACCATTCATTTCCTTCATTTCATCATCAACAATTTCTGGCATTTCTTCTGCTATAGATTCCTGCACCACAGAACGGAAATATTGAGATACCTTACGAATGATCTTGGAGAACATAGCAAGAGATTGGTTAGTTTCAATGTTCAGCTCGCGTGAAATCTCCTCCAAATCCTTATGTTGTAAACCAACAGCTAATAAAATGGCACTCTGAACATGAGACAAACCAACTTCGCTTCTAATTTGATTATTGAAGTATTGATATCCAATATAAGGAAGTAAGTCCAAAATGACGTGGTAATCAATCAAGTTGTTGGAGTATGATTCAAGACGTTTAAGATCAAATGGTGTTAAGACTTTGTCTAATTCGGATTTGTTGAATGCGTTCTTTCCATCATCGTCGCCATTGGAAGACTCTAAGACGCTCAATGCTTGCACAGAAGGGAAGCTCGAAAAGCCATAGCTCAACAAATTAATGAATCTTTTGTGGAAATCTTTGGAGAACGCATCCAACCATTTGTTATCACGTCCTTCCAAAGTTTTGACCATAACACAGGTGTGTTCACCAGTCAAGTCGTTTTTAGTTTGTCTAAGGTACACTGGGGCGTAGCCACCATGGCGCCAGAATTTGTGTAACTGTTGCGTTAAACCAAAGGAGACACCAAGGTAATGTAAATAGTATGGTGACTTATGGGCCAAGTTCACAAATAATGGAGGGAGTTTATCTTCCTTGCGGGGCTTGATTTCATCACGTAGGGAAACATCAGATTTTTCTAACTCTGCATCCGTCAATCTATTGATAGAGAATTTGTCTTCACTAGATAATGTGCTGTTGTTCTCTTCGAGTGACGCAAACTTACCTTGGAAGTAGTCGGTAAGCAATTCCATTGCCTTGGAACCATAACCCATGTGAGTATAATCTGGGTGGGTGGCAATACGAACGACTCTAGCACCAGACAAGCTAGCAAAATCATCATCTTGAAATTGCTGAGAAATCAACCAAGGGATCAAATCACCACCAGCTCTCACACCACGGCTCAAACTACTACGGATACTGTCCTTAGAGATTTCACCTTCAAGGGCAATTTGAATGACACACAATGGTGTAGGAATGGATGCATCCTTACCAACATCTGGTCCAAATAGAGCATATAATTGATGAGCTGGGGCATCTGACATCAATTGAAGATCATTTGGAGAGTTTTTATAATGCGATGAGACGAATAGTGCCATCATTCTTTGCAAGAATGATTCAGAGACAGGATCATAGGAAAACAAAGTATCACGGTTGATGTAGAACAAAGAACATTCAGAAGGATGAGGACATCCACGAGTTGCATACTTGGTATGTTTTGGAAGCTTAGCATCAAGACAGAGTAATTTGTTCAACCATGCTTCAACAGGGTCACCTGGTGCATATCTGATAGGTTCGTCCAATGTGACTTCCACTAAGGAACGTGAAGAAAGGTGAATGTTGTCTAAATCATT
The DNA here is from genome assembly GCA_025531525.1 of Pichia sp. P7020A. Classification (NCBI taxonomy): domain Eukaryota; kingdom Fungi; phylum Ascomycota; class Pichiomycetes; order Pichiales; family Pichiaceae; genus Pichia; species Pichia sp. P7020A. Next base: position 14,290 of record JAMYHI010000282.1, read on the forward strand.
GTTCTTGGATTCATCCCGAGAGACGACTTGAGTTTGTGTGTTGTTCTTTATGATGTTCTTAGATTGGTCTCTCAATTGTTGAATCAACTTCAAAGAAAGAGAACGACCAGTACCTTCATAACCATTGATAGTGGAAGCCATGAAGACCAAGTATGGACCAAGTAATTTCTTGACCACTGGTAATGGAATTGCAGCAGCTTCATCGATGATCAAGAGTTCAGCCTGTCCTAAGACTTGGTTATCAGTTGGGGCGATATATTGAATGGTTTGTCTATGACCTAAACGTTTAATATCAACTCTGACGATAGCTTTATTGAAAGCTGGATTGGTAGATTGGATGATATCATAATCATGATGCTCAACGTAGCCCATAGCATCAAAACCTTTGAAAATAAATTCGAACAAAGTCTTTAAGTTCTCTGGAGATGGAGAGGTGACAAAAATATTGGAGTAATCTTGGGCAACAGCAGCAGCAATAGCAATACCCAAAGATGCAGACTTACCACGACCTCTACCTGCTGTCAAAGCCACGGTAGAATTGAGCGTCTTTTCAGCAATAGCATCAATAAATCTGAGAATAGCTTCTGCTTGGTTAACCGTTTTAGATAGAGAGACCAACGAACCAGCAGGTTGAGTGTCTGCCAAACTTTCCTTGATTTCCTTCAACTCCTGTTCCTTAGGGGAGATATCTTCATCATCCTTAGGTGGTAAACGCTTAACGTGTCTAGCACCTGATATTGGTAAAACGTTCAATTGGTCATCGACAACAAGACAGTTTTTACAGTCAGAAAGAGACAATAGGAAACGTTCATTGAAACGAGAGACAACATCATTGTGAGCTTCAGTTCTATATCTTGAGTGAACATCCATTGTCATTGTGTATAGCTGCTTTAAAGATTTCATGTCCTTGAGCAACATGACGACTAAACCACCACCTTCGACAGTTTCAATAGTACGTGCCATCAAGTTTGGGGTTAAGCCTTCAAAATCCTGAAGAACGAGCATACCATAGGTATTACCTAGAATCTTTTCAGTCTCCTTGTAGTAAACATATCTAATCTGTTGATTAGAAAGGAAGGCCTCGAATGGATCGAGATCATTGGCTTCTCTCGTACCACGCTTGACATCTTTCTTGATTTTCTTTTCTCTGTTGAGTCTGTTAGAGGTGAAACCGAGAAGTTTTTTCTTGTAAGCCCAAAGGATAGACTTATTCATTTTCAAGTTTGCATTCATCATGAGGTAATGTAAGTTTGGGATTTGGTTCCTGGACTTGTCACCAACCATTATAATGAAAGATCTCTCTCTGGTATCAACACCATTTCTGATGAGAGATGGGACCCTCGAGTCAAGGACCTTCTTCTTGTTGGTATTATTGATGTTTGCAGACATGTTATCTGAATCTGCCCTAACGGTTGAAGGTTAACAATTTTATAATAAGCAAGGGGATAAAGGGTGCAGTTTACAAAGATTATTAAAGAAATAATCATGTTGAAATTTTTTTGCACAACTAGACTATAGGTGAAAAATCAAAATCCAAAAAGGACAATAATGCGAAAATGCGAAAAAGCCAAAACGGTATGTACCAGGCACCGGGACGGGAGAAGTTTGGAAGCTTCTCTGGGATTTAGTTAAGCATTGAATACTTAGGCCTTTGAATGAAAATTTCCACCCATAGACCTAACAACCAGAGCACAACCAGAAAACAACCATAAACTCTTCCAAATTTCAAGTAAAAAACTCCAAAGGGTGTCGAGCCTTATTTGAATGATATGGTCACAAATAGAGTAACGCCAGCTAGAATAGTATGACAGCGGCCGCAATTAGCAAGGCACCTCCTAAAAGATGATTTGAAGTAGCCTCTCTTCCAGCAGCTGCTGAATATGCGGCTCGTTCAGTAACTGTTTCGAATGCAGAACGAGTGGTAGCAGCTCGGGCAGTGTCCAAAAGAGCAAAGATGTAAAGGGCGTTAATTTGAGAAACCCAATACAGCATAACTGTAGCAATTACAGGATGTCATAAGATGCTGAAAATATATACCAAATGCTTTGCCCGCAGAGAAGTGCTGTGCTAAGAAGTGGTGCATAGTTCAGTCATTCAACCTGCTTTATGTACCATGTGTACCAGCCCGCAATTGTTCTGGAACAGAATGCTGAGCCCCCCTCGATAAGCGAGCCGAGTGCATTTAGCGACGCGTCGCAATTTCCGCGCAATTGAAGTGGTAGGGAGAAAGCCAAAGGCACAGGCACTGTTTGGTGTCTGTAAATGCAACCAGGTGGCACAGCGACCTCCGACCGAAGGAGGACTTAACCTCGATATTACCGAAGCCACTCACAAAGCGTCTAGCGCCACCCAAAACATGTCCTTCAAGAAGGATATGAAGGGTGAATTTGGCTCTGCTCAGCCGATGTCGGCCAACTGCTCCTCAAACTCGATCTCATCCTCTGTCTCAGCAAGCTCTGTTGGCGTTAACGGAGCTGCACACCCGAATAGGAAGACTGGATCACGAAACAGATCCACACACGGGAGTTCTAAACGCAGCCAAAGCAGTAATGGCGATGCAGGTGATCGTAATAGGGGTACTGGATCTGGTAACTCCAAAAACAAGAAGTCCCAGATATTGTTGGATGATTCACATGACCTCAGATCTCTGCTCAAATCTTCGAAGAAACCTATCGATATTAGTCATTTGGCAACCTATAACTACGATAATGATCGATATGATGATGAAAGAGATACTCGCAACCCCAGTAATACCAACAGAGCTTCTAACAAGGGGAACAATAAACAAAAGAGGAAAACTCAACAGACGCAATTCCATTTGTCAGGTATGAGCTACATCAATGCCAACTACAAGTTCATATTAAACTACAAGGGTGACTACAAGCCACAACTTTTGGATCCGAACCTACCACTCGATATTAAAGATATTGCTCGTGTTGTCGTTAAACAACATGACTACCATTGTCCCATTTGCTTGGCTGACGAATTTGTCGCTCCTAGAATGGTAAAGTGTGGTCACATCTTCTGCTACCCGTGTCTGTTGAATATGTTTGACGAGGTGAAAAATGACAAGTCTAGAACGAACCTTGGCAATATCCATAATCCGACTATATCGTGCCCTTTGTGCTCGGAAGTCATCAAAGAGAAGTTTATCACGCTACCAGTTCTCGTGGAACAAGTGAGAGAGGATGAACCCAAGATAAAATCCAAGCAATATGCGAACTTGACTTTGATGCACAGAAACAACTCTAAAATCTATGCTCAACCAGTTGCCAACTTTTATCAATACAAGGGGTATAAGGGGAACATTCCCTGGATAAGCCATGATTGCACACCCGTCGATTACAAACAATATTCACCTTATATATCAAGCACTAGGTTGATGATGTGCGATTTCCTGTTTTTGAAATCTTGCTATCAGAAGGAAATTGATGATTTGATGACTCAGAAACTGATTGACTCGGAACTTTATGGCGACAGCGGTAAGTACTATGACATGGCAATACGTATGCTCCGCCCTAAAGTGAAAGAAATGGACGATGAAATGAATGAGGGGGGTTCAGCCGTGTCTGGTCCAGCCAAGGTTGATCCAGCCACTTTAGAAGACCAAATGTCCAATCTTGCTTTGAATGAGGTTAGACTCCCTGCTTACAACGACGGATATTATTACTACGAGTATGACGGAAACTCGCGTATACGTTATTATCTTTCACCTCTTGATGTGACTGTCATCAACAAGCTTTTTAGCTTACCTACCGATAACTCCAGTGATGTTGGAGGAGGTTCAACAGACAGCTTCCTCTACAATCCAGCCTTTAACCTTCCGTTAAACCTCAGTCTCTATATTGAGAATATCAACTCTGAGGAAGGGAAAGTCACTCCTGAATTGGTGGTCAAATTTCCATTCCTGGGGAACTTGCCATACGGTGCAGAGCTGGGATTCTTGGAGGTAGACTGGAGAAAGTTTGACAGTTCTTTTATACCTTACGAGGAATCTGGATTAGAGGCAAATTCAAGGCGTTCTCAACAACCACAATCAAAAGAGCAACAAAAGGAGGAAAACGCATTGAGCGCTTATCCACCTCAGCTTCCATATTTTATGAAGAAGAAGCTATACAAGAGAAGCAATGATATCAAGAATAAGAGAGCAAACGAAGAGAGAGCACGCGTGCGGGGTGAAATTAGAAGGGAGAAGGAAACTCTTGAAATATTCTCAAGAGATGAACAACACGATGAAGTTGTGGAAGAGGATTTCGCTTATGTGAATCCCTCGGAGAGGTGGAACAAGAACCATTTCGTTCATATTGACCTCATCGACAACACACCCGTCTTGCGAGGTGCCGATAGCTCCAATGTGCTACAGAATATTGAAAACGAACGCGACAACGATAACACATCCGTTGATAGTTCCTCGGAAACCTCCGGTGCTGGTGGCAGTGCCGGTTTGAACACACATTCAAAACCTCCTCCAATGACGGTGAAAACTTCTGTCTGGGGAACCAAAGTTCCCGTTGTCATTGATCCGGAAGAAGAAGCGCTTCGTCAGGAAGAGGTTCGCCAGTTTGACGAAATGATAAGAAAGGTCAAAGCTGACGCCAATGAAGCAGCAGGCCAAGGAAGGAAGGGTAAAAAAGGAAGAAGAGCAAAAATGGTACCGCTACCATTATAAAATGCATGTATACGCTTGATATTACTTTTCAGTTTGTAGAAATGTAAGGATACGTTTAAAGTCAGAGCAGCGTTTGCTTGTCATCGTGATTCGTGCCGATATTTGCATGATTGAACCATGAGCCATGAGCCATGAGCCATGAAATTTGACGGTGAGGTTTCTGATTTTTTCATCTTCAAAATATGGTACAATCCTATTTATTTGCACTCTTCATACATTTTTCTGTATAATCCTTGCTACAAAGACTAGCTCAAACTCAAGTACGTCATGTCATCAGCACTGCGAGCAACAAATTCCATATGTGGATTTCTTAAATGTTGTCATCATGGCAAGCCTACCATAGCCATATCTCATCGGTATTTTGCAGATATCACCAAGCCGCAAGTAACCAACGCTCCCAAATTCAAGACAAAAAAACGTCAAAGAAGCAAACCAGCTGAAAAAGAAGTTAGCTATGAAGAAGAAAGTGACCTGTATTTGCTGAAAGAACTTCGCAAAGCGGTGATGGCGTATACTTCAGATAATAGGGAGATGCTTCGAATCTCAAACCAGTTTGCTGACGTTTTGAGACTTTACCATTTTGAAATAGTTTCATCTCCTACAAACATATCTGGCGGTGAACTTTCCATACGGAACCAGAAGGCTATCCACTTGACTAAACAGTTGGAGACGGGTGAAATATTTGATCTTGTTTTGGATGCTGAAGTAAACACTGAGACTGAAAGCAGAGATGCCCAAGTTCTTATTTGCAACAACGGTACACAACTGGTGTATCTGAACGGATTATTAAGAAGAGATCTAGGCTTGATTTTCGATAGTGCCATGATACTGGATACTCTGAATACTCCTTACCATGTCAACGAGATACGAGGACTTCTAAGAACTGATAATTTCAAGCTTTACAAACTAACTCACAGCAAATACCTGAAATTGTTGGCGTCTGAAGATTCGAGGCTCATCAAATTCATTACTACCGACTTGGAGGAAATAGAGGACGAGTTCGACGGACGACTGTTAGTGGATTCCATGTTGAATTTTGTCGTCATTGATTCCCTCGGAATCAAGTCTGGAACACCAGAAGGCGACAAGCTCAAATCCATCCTGTGGATGTATGCTTCTTATATGGAAAACGCATTACAGGGACAGTGGCTATCTGATCTGACAAGCGCCATAGAGCCGAAATGAGTTGCTATCTGTCGCTATTTAAATTGATATCGACTCGCGGGACAAGATTGAGCCCTTCTATTCAATCTGTCCAGGTACAAAACGAGTTAGCGTGCTGATGATATCCGGGGGGTGATCATACTTCTCTTGCTATACAATAGCAGTCTAGTGTAGTATCCAACGGTTGTACCTGATGTGTGTGTCATAACATGGACTAACATTGCATGTTGGTTTCCTATGGTAAACGTACCAGTAAGCGTTCCTAAGGGGTCAGACCAGGCCTTAAGTGATATAGGTATATCTTAGAGAGATAAGTAGATGTTAAAGGAAGATATACAAAGTATGTATTACGTGAACCTAATGGTTCAGTAGAAAGACAGTAGAACATCAAGTAGCGGTTGCTTGTACTGACACACTGTGTGGAGACGCGGCGAGCGTAGCAACGACGTCCGTCAATCCACATTTTTCACTTGCGCCTTCCCATATATGGCCTAAAGTCGGGTAACTTAGTTAACCGACGGCTCGGCGGATTTGGGGAGCGACACACCCTCTTAATTTCACTATCCTGATAAAGTATTCATGATGAGTGGAATTAACTTCTCCAAGACCTTAACAGTTATTGGTTTGGTTAGAATATCAGCTAGTTGATCTTCACCAGAAATGTGATTCAAATCAAATCTAATTTTTCCGGTACTGAACGTATCGTCGAAATCAGGTTCCTTCAACCTTTCTTTGACTGTTTGGAGTCTCACTGCATAGTGTTTCGAGGTTGCGCTGAAGTTATCGTTGTTTATTGCGTCGACTATAGAGCGATTGTCAACTCTATATTTGCCCACTTGACTTCTTGGAAATAATCCAATAAACACACAAAGTTGTCTAAACCATATTCCTTCATTGGATGCGATAAAGATTGCTTGTAATTCAGCTTCAGTTGAACTAGTGCACATAAGTGCTGTGTATTTTGATTTCCAGTGGACAATGTTTCCATTTAGTCTGATTAAGTAGCCATTCATAGAACGTCTTGTAGTCGGTTCTTGAGCATAGTCTGAGTCGGTAAATATCTCCATTAATTCTGATTTAAGATCTTCATATCGTATCGAGAAATACTGCGTGTTCCTTAGGTATTCGAACAATCTCCCGATTATTGTAAATAATGTTGGGTGAGGGTATTCGCAGAATTGTGCTAAGTAGTTCACAGCGTATGTAATATCTGGTCTAGTCATAACCGATATATACAGGAGTAAACCGATCTTCTTTCTGTACTCATGTTTGGCGACTTTCAATGCAGCATCTGAGCTTGCCAATTGATTTTCAGGCAATGAGGAATCAAAATAGAATCCAGGTGGCAATGGTGTCTTGATTTTTGGTCGGTATTCAACATTATACTCATCGATGATAGATTGAATATATTCTGATTGGTTGATGTTGATTGATAAGGTTTTGCCTTCTTCACATCTCTCAACCTTCAAGTTCATACCTAGAAACCGTTGCATGCCGTCTTCATCAGCTTGAATCTCCTTGAGTTTGTAGTGCTCACTTAGGAAATTGCTCAACTTTTGCATTTCAGACTTCTCTTTTGTACTCACAATCATGTCGTCAACGAACAGACCTATCACACATATAACCTGTCCATTTCTTCCCTTCTTAATGAAAGTAGACGGGAATGCATCATGTCTTTTATAGCCGATCTTTGCCAATGTTTTGGACAATTCGAGGTGCCATAATCGACCTGCTTGTTTCAAACCATATAGACCTCTATTCAGTTTGAATATCACCCTCTTATTCGTATCACTCTTATGTTTGTGTTTCGAATATCCCGCTGGTGCATAGATATAAATCTCAGTATTCAGCAGACTGTTGAGGTAAGCAGTTTTGAAGTCAAATTGTTTGAAGAACCAGCCATTTGTGACATTTTGTGCGAAGATGCTCCGAGCAATCTCTGGACGTAGGGTAGGTGAGTATGTGATGTCATAAGTAGAATCATCCTGGAGGTCACCGCGGGCAACAAGACGGGCTTTGTAAGTGCCGTCACTTTTGATAGTAAAAACCCATTTAGTCATAATTGTCTTCTTCAGTAATGGAGAATCCTTAGCAACAAATATAGGCTTTGGGTCCCAGGTGGTTTGTTCTGCATGCGAGCTGAATTCAGCATCGGCAGCAGCTTTCCAGTGTATATGATCAACAGAGTTCATTGCAGATTGGTAAGTCTTTGGAAACGGGGTCTTAGCTTGAATGGGAACTTTGACGTTGATATTAGTGACCATGACAAAATTAACCTTCTTAACAACATGTTTACCAGCTTTAGCAGCGCGTGGTAATGAACGTCTCAGCGATGGACGAGCTGTAACCTTCGGTTTGGGAGGGAGTGGTGTGTTGGTATTCTTATCTTTCATCTTCTGGATAAGTTTGTTCTTCAATCTTTGAGAGGTGCGTCTAGCCGGGGTAGTAGTACCCTCCCGTTGATCCTGAGTAAGGAAGACATCGTCACCAACCGATGTAGGATTTTCAGGCATAGGCGCATTTTCAAACATGGACTGAAGTTTGTTTGCATTGCTTTTCGGAACAGGTGGAATGTGCTCCGGTTGAATTTCGGCAAGTGGTTCAACATTATGCAAACGGTTGACTGATGGAGTGGAATCTTCTGAGGTATCAATAACTGCTGGTGGTAGTTTGTCGACTTTTCTAGGGTTGACCATTGATGAATCCTTTGCAGAAGTAGCCTTTTTCTTCTTAGGCTTTCTGACTTTTGAGCTCACATTCTTTCCTAAGACACGATCATCTAACACGAATGCACGAGTTTGTTTGGACCTAGTTCTGCGTGCAACTGCAGTATCATCGTTAGTGATTTCGAATGGAGTCATAGTCACGGGTTTGTCAAGACCCGTAGAACTAGGTGTTCCTGAACTTAAGTTGGCAGCCGGTGAATCCTTGGTAACGCCAGCATCGGCAGAGATGTCACATTCTGGTACTGGTGTTGCGTCTTGGTTTCTAGAAGCGGTATATTGAGTTGTGGTAATAGAATCGTCCTCTAGGGCTTTTGAGTCAGTCTTTCTTCTAGAATGTTGGGGAGATAATTGTGACATAGCGAGAATGGATGGTTTATCTTGATCCCAAATGACTGTGACTTTTCGTTGCAGCATCTGCAGTCTCTGTAGTTGATGGCCTCTCAGAGTCTAGCATAACTTCTTCTTTTGGTGGTGCCGGTTCAGGGGTGCTGGATTTAGCTGTGGATAACTTGCCTGTATCCGATGATTTCTTCAATTTGGAGTCCTTCTTGATTGGTTTCCGGGTAGGCTTGGTTCGTTTAGTCTTCGATGATTTTGAGCTGAGTTTTGGCTTTGTTCCGCTAGATTCACTTGGATTGGAAGTAAAATCTTCTGCCGTCTCATTCGATGTGATCATCAGGGTTGGTTTCTTATGAGGGACCGGTTCTGGTGGTGCACTTTCTTGTATCGAACTCAAATCATTTGACGGTTGACTAAGAGCCAATTTGGTGTTGGTAGTTTCTTTCACAGAATCTTCTATATTCACGTATTGATGATCCGATACGTTTGCTTCTGGAGGTGTTCTCATAGCTTGAATAAGTGGTTCTTGAAGAGATTCAGTAGTAGTAGAGCCTGTTACTGGTGGGAGCACTCCCACGGGACCGGTAATACCTGGATGAGAACTGTCATTTGTCGTTGTAGCAACGTTTTCCATAACTTGATCAGAGAAATGTACTTGTGGACTTGGAGCTAGATTTGTCTCGTATCCAGATAAACCTTCTAATGGATCCTGGTCCCCGACTGGACCTAACCTCGCTCTGGCACTACTTCTCGTGTGTCTACCTTGACCGTTTAAACCTTGTTGGAACATCTGAATTGATTCCGTATTTGAAGTGTTCATCTTATCCTCCAACGTATCTATCATATCTGTAAGTAGATAGTTGGTGTCTTCCAATAATTCTTTCTCGTTGATAACCGGTAACTCCATATCCGCGTCATCGTGGAGTGTGCTTGTAGAAAGTTGGAAGTTTTCATCATCGAGATCTTCATCATCGTCGTCTTTTTCTTCATGGTAGTCATCCATGCTGACGTCGCTATCACTGGAGTAATCTACATCCATCAGGTCTGAATCACCGTCCGTAATTTGTGTATCGCGTTTCGATCCAGATTTGCTGAATAGATATTCGTCCAAGTTCACATCACGTTCTCGATTTTGTTCTAGTCCAATATGCATCGGATTATCAAATAAGGTGAATAAAGTATTTTCATGTTGTTTGTCATGAGGATAAGCAAAATACAGCTTTGGAACTTTGTTGAATTCGACATGCCTGGTACAAAGGAAATAACCAGCGTCGACCGTACCGTTCTGTGTTGGCACAAAAACTCTGTGACCAAAAACTGCTGCTGATCTGCCAAGGTAGATACCTAAAGCGCCTCTCATGTCAGTCTTACCACCATATGGTAGACTAGTAACATAACATCTCTCACCGAATTCATGAACGTCATCGATGTTCAATGGGTCGAACCCTATGAACATAGCTGGAGAAGTCTTCAACTTATCCATGTAAATGTGATTTCGTAAGTATACTGAATACAGTGCTGCTTCTACCCAAAAATATGATGGTAGGGATGAACTGATTAACATTGACCTAACATCATTCATAATTGTCAGATTCACCCTCTCAGCGACACCGTTTGATTGTGGAGTATAAGCGGAGGTAGTTTGACTTTCTATCCCCTCCTGAGCTAGTAATTCTTGAACTTGCTGGCTCATGTACTCTGAACCTTGATCAGTAAACAACTTGAGAACCCTGTAACCTCTGTCGTGAAATTGATTTCTGACCCAGTTAACGAATGCTATAATACAGAAATAGACATCCGACTTCTTTTCGATTGGGTAAATTTTCAGAAAATTTGACGAGGCACATTTGAATGTAACGAGATACTTTTGCCTGTTGGGCTGTAGTACTTCAGTGATTTGACAGACGTCAGAATAGACAATGCTGAATGGCGATACGTCTATGTATCTGTCTCGTGATGATTCGACGGCGTTAGCTCGTCTTGCTTTGCCAAGAAGGCAGGAAGTGCAGTCATGCTCAGTGTAGAAAGAGCGTAACTTAGTCCGGTCGTCTTCGTTGATACCTTGGATCGTACCGTGAAAATCGGACCTGAGGAGATAGGTGGCGTTTATATGACCTAGTCTAGTGTGGACACTGTATATTTTCTTTTTCTCTGGTGGTAGGATGATTTCTGATGATGTAATGAATTTTAACCCATCTACCGTTATGATTGGTATGGATCTTTGTTTGTACTGAAGCACATACTCATTTGGATCCGAGTTAATTTTATTTACCATGCAATCATGGTCGTCAAGATAACAACCAGAAATAAGATTGATTGCTGCATCAGGTTGATACCAGCACTGCAATTGGAAATAAAAATCATCAAAATTCAAAATCAAATATCCGTATCCCCTGAGATCTAAAGAATGTCCACTGAAACTTTCGGCGTTGAAACTTGGTTTTTCCTCCCTATAGTTATGCAAGAATTTGATATCATTGCAAATTGTTATTTGGGAACCACCATCAATCATAAAACGTGAAGTGCCTCGCGGATAAATTCGACGCTTGGACTTCAGCAGGATGTACTTCAACAGGATCATGCGTGACACTATTGTAACTGACTATAATAGCGCCTGCTGTAGAAGTCTTGATTGCTCCTTCTGACTTTTCCTTCTTTAAGGTGTTTCTTCCATTTCTTGGTCTTTTTAACTGATTGAGTTTTCACCAACCTCCTTCAGTCATGGTATTCACTCCCTGTCTTTCGACCAGTTCTTATGGTGCAGGGGGAATAAAGGGTAGAGAGTCAACTCTCTGAGGTTTCTCTTCCGTAACATATATATTTAGTGTAGAAGAGAATTCGCCTAAATTCTCAAAATTTGACGAATATATTCCCGTGTCTCATTCTTCGTGTTTCTTAACTCCTTTTTGACGTCTAATGAAATATTTTCGGTAATCACGTCAAGGGTTTGACGATTGAAAATTTGTGCTTAGGATTGATAAATGGTTTCTTCTAATTCAATGAAGAATACCATATCTTTCACAACATCGGTACTGTCGATACTTTCACCAAAAGTGAGTCTTCGAATTGAGTTTCCCGGTTTGTGTTGCACAGTTGTCTTTCCTGAACCGATAAATATTGTCAACATTCTTTCCAATAGAATGAAATACATTAGAGTAATTCCAGACTTGTTCTCCTTCCTTGTATAAAAGTAATGCTCTATCGTAAGCCTTAAATATCTTCGAAAACATTTTTGGAGATGTAGTCGCCGAGGATTATGTCACAAGGAACAGCGATGTAATCCAGGTTAACTTCCTCAAACTTCTTGAAATCACTGTCATGACCAATACCTTGTAGTAATTGCAGAGTGTAAAGAATCAGAATCAGACATTTTTCAACAATAACTGTATTTAACTTAATTGTCATTTTGAAAACGGGATGTTTTGCAATAGTTAGTATTCTATTCTTATGAAAAGAATTAAGAATGTAATAGACATATATTACCCAGTTATGACACAATTTCCATTCTCCCAGCATGGGTGCCATGTCGCTATTTAAATTGATATCGACTCGCGGGACAAGATTGAGCCCTTCTATTCAATCTGTCCAGGTACAAAACGAG
>JAMYHI010000283.1:0-26713 GCA_025531525.1 Pichia sp. P7020A
ACGCCGATGTGCTCACAGTGTCGGTGACAGCATTTGGATCTGCGCTAGATGAACCAGTTGTTAACATGTTTGAAGGTGCCAATGAGGACACCGGTGCGCTGGATGCACTGGTATCAACATCTGGATCTGCGCTAGATGGGGCGGTTGAGAACCTGTTTGACGATGTTGGAGCGGAAATGCAACCTGCTGGAGTCTGAATGATAACGTTCACGAATGTGGTAATAATACCATTGGATCCGGTACGCTGAGTGGTGGATGAAGCTGTATGTGATGCACAGTCCGCAGCCGCCTCGGTGGTGGTCACCGTGGTGGCGGTATTGAAACAGGCAATTGATGGAAGTTCAACGATAACGTCAACGGAAGTAGTGACCGCGCCATCAAGACCGGTGAGCTGAGTGGTGGATGAAGCGGTATGTGATGCACAGTCCGCAGCCGTCTTGGTGGTGGTCACCGTGGTGGCGGTATTGAAACAGGCAATTGATGGAAGTTCAACGATAACGTCAACGGAGGTAGTGACCGCGCCATCAAGACCGGTGAGCTGAGTGGTGGATGAAGCGGTATGTGATGCACAGTCCGCAGCCGTCTTGGTGGTGGTCACCGTGGTGGCAGTATTGAAACAGGCAATTGATGGAAGTTCAACGATAACGTCAACGGAAGTAGTGACCGCGCCATCAAGACCGGTGAGCTGAGTGGTGGATGACACTGTATGTGTTGCACAATCGGTAGCTGGCTTAGTGACAGTCACTGTTGTTGCAACTGGAGGTGGTAAGAAACATGCAGGGGAAGGACCGTTATAATAAATGACACCAATGACTGTTGGTGTGCCATTCACTGCCGTGGTGTATGATGTGGTCGATGTAGAACTTGTGGTACAAGGGCCAGGAATCGTAGTTGTGGTCCATGATCTGATAATATCACTACCAGGGATGTAAACAAGTTCAATGGATGTGGTAATCGGGAAACCGTTGGATGGAAATATGGTAGTGTCTGTGTATTCAGTAGAGGTATCTGGTCTAACCCACGTAGTAGTCTCTGCTGATAATGATGGTCTGTAAACAACTTTGTAAGTACTAGTGGAAATAATTCCCAATTTGTTAGTGACAAGACCGACTTCAGTAACTGTTTTCATTCCAGTCCCACCCCATTCAGAAATCGATATTGAATATCTTGGGACATTTTCAATGATTTTAAAGCCCTCTATTTTGGTAGAATCTGTATAGATGGTGCTGGTGACGTACTTGGTATAGAGTCCAGTCCATTCTGTAATCTGAGTTGAAGGCTGAGGGTAAACAACAACATATTCCCAGTCTGTAGAAGCATTGATAACCACCGGCGTGTAGGTGGTGTATACGCTTTGAATATTGTCTGCAAATGTGGTAACCGTTGGGAAGCTGCTTCTTTCAACAACGTAATACGTGGCATCATTTGTTGTTAGATATGTAGTCTCTACCGCACCCACACTGATTGATGTTACTGGATGTGGTAAAAGGACAGTAATCTCAAGATAAGATCTGACAATGTTCTGGTCAGTTGTAACTTTTGTTGCAGTAGCCGTGTATGTGTTTTGATCAGTGCCGGTTTGGTATACCGTGGTAACGGATGGAACATTTTCCACAACCATCTCAATTGAAGTGTACTTGCCGTCAACAGTTGTTTCGTAAGTAGTGGTGTAAGTTTGCCAGCTAGCTTCACCCCAAGAGTTGATTGAAGTTGGTCTTGGATTTGCCACAATCTCTATGTAAGTTGTACCTGAAGGGGTTATATAGGTTGTAGGTTCGCTTCCCGTGTAATAAGTGTATCTGGTAAATGGAGTTGGGACAAAAACCTCAACAAGCGAAGTCTCCGTCGGGTTACCGTTGATTGTACTGGTGAATACTGAGGTGGTAGTTGTGACGGTTGTAACATCTGCAGCGACGTACTTGGTCTTTAGTTGTGGGATTTGCACGTAAACATATTGAGAAGTTGTGGCAATGCCATTGCTGGTTTTGACTGTTTGCATTGTCACGGTGACTGAATAGTCAACATTGGCTCTATATGTTATTCTTTGCATGTCAGGCTTTCCAATCACAATGACTTCGGCTACCCCTGTAGTGGTACCCATGATCGTGTTAGTGTAATAAGTGCTAGTAAATTCAGAGCTTCCGTACGTTACAGAAGTGATAGTAGAGGCTAACTGGGTATAATAAACTTGTTCAAGAACGACAGTTTGAGTGACACCCCCAACAACAGTTTCAGTAGGAATAAATCTGGTAGTTTCGTCGTAGTCGTTGATGACAAAAGTAGTAGCAGTAGAGTAACTGTTAGTAATGGTAGTTGCTTTACAGACAGTTTCATCGTTGTTTTCAAGTTGATACACCAAAGACCCAACGTCTACTGGGGAACCATTTGGAGGAGTGACCTGGAGGCCGATACCACCAGCTGTGAGAACATTTACGTAGACAATTCTGATAGGATAGTATGATCCTTCTTCGAAATAAACCCAAACTGAGGTGACATCTGGTTGCTTGTTCCATGCTTTGTATGCAAACAACAGAGAATCTTCGGCGGAGCCCTCAGGGGTGGAACCTGGCTTACAACAGTCATAAGCTGCAGTGCCAATGAAGACCATAGCACCATCATCAATTTGTGTCATGTCAAACTTATAGATACCAGTTTTTGGAGCTGTAGAACAAGGCGGAGACCTTTTGTGTTAGTAAGTTGTCACTTTGAAAGATGTGTGGTAGTTGTAATAGAATTTGAATACATACGTCTGAAATATCCTGTGTAGTCCATAGCAAAGTTAGAGCTGTCGATGTCAACACCATAAACGTTCCCATCCCCACCAGGGACACTGAAGTTAATGTTGGTGATACCCGAAGCTGTACCGGCGATGTTTCCCATTTGAAATCCTCCAGCATAAAAAGCTGGATCTGAGACGGCTGTTGTTTGTGGTTGATCATAGTTGTATAAGACAGCGTTGAAACCTGGATGTGATGCAATTGCATCAAAATCGCATCCAATTATACTAGTCTGAATCTCTGCCTTGGAAGCAGATATCCAGAGAAGTAGTGACGCTATTAGTAGGGATAGCATCATTTGAACCTTGTTGCTTGTTTGAAGATATTATGTAAGTTGATACGATGCAAAAAAACTACGAAAGGGACTGACGATGGGTATATGATCCTTTATATATTCTCAGTGGCTCATTTCAGCACCGATGACTAAAAATTCATAAACCTTCACACATGTTATAATCAGTTAATTAATCTGACAAAGTCTCTAGCAGAATTTGGGCACATAATTTGCCAGCCAGAACTTGTGCATGAGCCTAACTAATAAATACAATGACAAAGGCCTATTTTGGGTCGTATATATATATATGGTTCTGTTTCATGCATACATGTAAGGGAGACACACATGCATGTGTGCATGTGCAATGTCGAGCTATATAGCTCAATACACATGCATGGTATAATATATATGCAATGTTAAATATATGCATGTTGGAATTTGCAGCTGACAATGCACCGGAGTTCTCTCAACGAATTTGTGCTAGCTATATATAGATCCGTATATGTACTATAGAGTATCCTCAAATCCGTATAAATCAACTTACAAATTCTATAATACTACAAGTTAACAATATACTATACGGAAATATGCAGCAACAGTCCTCATTAATATAAGCGCCGCACGCATCGGTATTGCTGAATTTGGTAACTCCCGGATCCCTTGCATGTACAGTTATTCCCAGAGGAATAAATTTCCCGTTGGTCATGTCGCGAGTATAACGTCGATGATCCTCAAGCGAGGAAGGATTCTATAGAATGTACATCTATCTGCCAGACCATGCTCATGATAAACGTCGTACATGACCTGGCGATGCCAATCCCCGGGGACATTCTTGAGGCATGTGTGTGTTTATAAATATGTAAATGGTCATCGGTGATCAGATTTAGCTCATGGATTGATATATAGCGGGGCTATAAAATGCATATATCCCCTCCGCGGGTAGATAACCGGTACGAATCGGAGTTACTTACAAATTTGCAATACCGCGGCCGGGGTCAAATTAACGCGTATATGCAGCTTAATATTTGCTATCTTGCGTGTGCATTATGTATATGCACCGAACTTTTTTTTGATTTAAAGCGGGCCGTGCAGAATTTCCATTCAACTCAAGCTGCTCTTTGGAAGATCATCGATCGATCCATGGCTGCATGCATATATGCAGCTATATTAAATTAGCTAGCAATTATTCAATATCTATATACAGTACATGTAACATGTGTGCAGGCAGGCGATCTTATCAAAAAATCGAGCCGTCAGCTGCACATATATATAGCTAGAGACAATTAATTTAACTAGCTATGAATAACTAGATAATACATGCATATCAGGGCTGTACGGTGTGCATGTGATGCTGCATGCAATTTGATATTAATCGTTGTAAATATCGATAATTAGTTCACTCTAATTAGCTAACTAGCTAGTTAGCTAGCTATATATATGAATAAATTAGATCACGCATGCACGATTAAGATATAGGTAGAAATAAATCGATCACCTGCAGTCACATATATTTATCTTACGTAACCTGCATGACATCGAAGATAGATGACAATTCGTCGAACTTGCTAGCTGTATAACTGGCGCTTTTTCAAAGCCAGTTATACCGCGGGATAAATCATATATAGACGCGTGTTTAGTTTTTGTAGCCTGCAGCTTGTAAGCTTAAATTATAGGTAGAGAACTTATTTAGGAAAGCATTAACTATAGCTAGTCATAAATGACCGGCCGTGCTTATAGGTAAGAGAAAACGGGCCCCTGTCGTTACAATTTAAGCTCTCAATTAACCATAATTATATATAGCACGACGAAGTAAGCATTTTTCGAGCCTTAAATCGTTAGATCTCTATTTCCTAGATATTAACTGCACCGGCAATACCTCGATGTACATACATATATGGACGTACTTCATTTGTTATTGAAATGGACACATTAACGGTTAGTAAAGATCATGGATGAGAGCCACTCCCCGTAACGTAGTGTGTAACCTTCCAGTGGGTGCTGGGTGCTGGTACAATTTTTTGAAGGCGCGGAATTTCTTGATTATGGGCAAGTTAATGTACTTACCTAATGAAAAAAGTACTACTGACTCCCAGTTACTGGGGAAATGTACTGAGAACTTTGCTACTTAGCACAATATCTCCATCTAAAAAGTTGAAACATGTGTATATAAGCTCAAGCTGAATAGAGATACGCAGGATCGACGTTTTCCAGCCGGAGCTAGATCGGTGGAGTGGCTGGGGCTCGATATATTCTAAACCGGCTCTAGTATATAGCCAGCTTCCAAGCTGATAGCATCGATGCATGTCCCGCGATTGATTGGCTAGTTCCGACCGCACCGGCCCTATAATTTATGCACCGGTCACCGGTCCCAACTCTTTAAGGCTCTCTAGTGCATGCATGAGTTCCCGGCCGGTGTTCTACAATATCGAAGCTTATAAAATAATACTGAAAACGCGATGCACTAGAGCATGAGATTCGCCCAATATTATACCCTGGCTTGAAGCTTTCTGATTACTGATATATTTTCATGTTCTATATACAAGCTCTTAACGTGCGTATATATATCAGCCCCGTCCAATAATAGTTTGTATGCATGTGCAGGAGCCATGTATTAAATATAAAAGAGCCTATATATATTTTTTTTGAATTCAATATCTGTATACTAGAGATAGACAGATCATGCATACCGATCATCGAAAATCTCAAGCTAGCTTGTTACAATTGCATGTCGACATGGGCGCTTCGAGGTTGAGGCGAATTACTCATGCTAGCCGGCGGGATGCCTGGCGGTGACTTCTGGCGAGACGATGCATTAATGCATCATTTCCGGTATATATATACGGGGTGTGGCAGGCATATTCTCTTGAGACTATTAAGGAAGTTTCCAGTCGGAGAGAGCAATATATATGCAGAGAAGATGAAACACATGGAAGAAGACGGATCTTAATGATTTACGGATTCTGGGACTTGTTAATGGGCATAGGAATCAGATAGACGAACCGGGGACTGCATGTGGAGTCTCCTCGAAGTAGCTGGCGCGTGATGGTTCTAATTTGATCCGAATAGAAAAATCCCCTTCAATTTTCTCAAATTGAGGATGATACACCCGACGCAATCGCTATGCTAGGTGCTGTCATATTTGTTACGATAAGCAACTGCTCCATCTTGACAGTAGTAAAAAAAATCTTTCGGGAAGTCGTTAAACCATCTTTCCAATCGCTGTCTGGTTGAGCGTGCAGATTATCGTCGAGAAGTGTGGGTAGATACAAAGTCCGGTGTTGTCGATTGTGCGGATGATCTGTCTCTTTATCTGCGCACTTTCTCAATGCGTGGCCTGTCTGCCCTTCCTGGGAACGCAAGCCATGTCTCCAATTTCCATTAGTGCTGCCAATTGTCGGTTTGCGGGTTGATTTGGCTTTCTATTACTGGAGCACAGATAAACACGTCTGTAGTCTGTGGCCCCTAATAGACAAGAAGAGATGAAATTCCTCTAAACTCTGAACTCTGAACGCGGTAGGTGAAAAATTTACGTGCACTAGCTGGACCCCCACAGCGGCAGAACAGACCTCCATCTGGCCGGGCGGAGCGGAGGAGAGGAGGGACGACGTGGTGGTCAGCACCCCCAAAGCACCCCCAGAGCAACCCAAACAGCCCAGCAGCAAACAGACACGACAATGAAGAAGCCGGTGATTGTCCCGTCAGCTGACTACGACCTCCACCCGATCGACACGCTTCAGACACAGGCGCACACGCAGATGGAAGCTAGGAAGCTCTCTCGAGAAGAACTGGATCTCAGAGAACAACCACGACCGATTGAATCTCTTAGTCTTGGCCTTGAACCACGGCTTAACCAAGACTCCAATATGTCTTCGCAAACGATTCAAGCAACTAAGAACCCAGTCGCAACGTTACCAGATGCATCGGCACAATTGCACAAGATCAACAAACAGTCCCTCGAGTACATCATTCGAAGTGGGCTGGCAGGTGGATTGGCCGGAATCTCTGCAAAGACTCTCATAGCACCGCTTGATAGAGTGAAGATTTTGTTTCAGACGAATAACCCTCATTACAAGCAATATGTTGGATCATTCCGTGGTATGTTCCGTGCCATCAGTACAATATACGCCGGTGACGGATTACGTGGTCTATACCAGGGCCATTCGGCAACATTACTGAGAATATTCCCCTATGCGGCCATCAAGTTTGTCTGTTATGAACAGATTCGTACTGTATTAATCCCAGAGGACCAGTATGAAACAGCAGGTAGAAGATTACTGGCTGGTGCTCTAGCAGGTGTCACATCGGTCTATTTCACTTACCCATTAGATCTCATCCGCGTTCGTTTGGCATTTGAAACCTCACACTATTCCATTCATCATGGACCAGGGAAAATCTTCCATACTCTCAGAATGATCTATAATGAAAAACCGGACATTGCATACACTACAGGTGGCGTCAAAAGTCAAAGTGACGCTTTAGTCACTAGAATGTTATACAACTCCTCAATACCACATTACTTTCCATGGGTGATGTCATTGTCAAACTTCTATCGTGGATTCATTCCAACGATTTTGGGAATGATACCTTACGCTGGCGTTAGTTTTTACTCCCATGACATTTTGCATGATCTTTTCAGAAGCAAATATCTAGCACCTTATACAGTTCAACAATCAACAGGTGTATCTCACTCAGCAACAACATCAAATTCTTCGTTTGATCACCGTCTCCCACTTCACACATGGGCACAATTACTAGCTGGTGGTGGCGCCGGCATGCTAGCACAAGCTTCAGCATACCCCTTTGAAGTCATACGAAGACGCATGCAAGTGGGTGGCGTGACAAATAAGTCTGGTGAGTTCCATGGTTTAGCATACACTGCTAAACTCATTTTCAAAGAGCGTGGCTTTAAAGGTTTCTACGTCGGTTTAGGAATAGGGTTCATTAAAGTCATCCCCATGTTTGCATGTTCATTCTACGTTTACGAAAGATGTAAACTGTACTTGCATATATGATCATTAAACGTCGTTGTCTCACTATTATCTACTATTCTTCTACATTCCCGCTTTTTCTAAAAGATATATCAGAACTAAATAACTATTGAAACTAAAAACATAACTTTCTGCTAATAAGCAATCACTTGGTGGTATCGAAATCACTCTCCTCAATACCAGACTTATCACACATACTCCGGAAAATACCATTTTTAAGCCATAGTGCTTTGGGAGTATCAAACTCTGCAGACTCACCCCTATCCATCACCAAAATTCTATCATAATTCAAGATGGTACGCAATCTGTGTGCTATACATAATATTGTGCAGTTTTTGAACCCTTCAGCAATAGTTTTCTGAATTCTAGCATCGGTCTCATAATCAACGCTAGACGTAGCTTCATCGAGAACTAGGATCCTAGCATTTCTAATCAAGGCACGGCACAAAGCGATGACTTGCCTCTCCCCAAGAGAGAAGTTTGCCCCATCATCTTCAACAAAGGTATCAAGTGTGAACTTGGCCGCATCAGCATCACCATTAGCAGCACGACCAGAAGCTAAATCAAGTGCTCCCTGTAAAACCTGATCTTCTACTTCACCAAATGGATCCAAATTTCTCCTTATATCACCTCTGAATAACACAGGGTCTTGTGGTATAATGGCCAACCTTGATCTTAGCTCGAATAATCCAATCTTCTGTATATCTACACCATCGATTTCGATACTTCCACCTTCAGGTTCACTTAATCTGTATAGAGCTGTCATGATCGTCGACTTTCCAGCACCAGTACGACCACAGATACCAATCTTCTCCCCTGGTCTGATATCCAAATCCATGTTCTTCAAAACGAAGGGGAGTTCAGGGCGATATCTCAAGGAGACCGTGTTGAATTTAATTCCTCCCTCACTTGGCCAAGATTCGGGAAGTTGTACATTTGCAAGCTCTGAAGTCTTGTATTCAGCTTCTTGTGGAAGCTCAGTGGCATATTCACAAACTCTCTCAACAGAAGATAAAAGTTGCTCTAGTTGACCGAGAGCTCTAGTGCAACTGATGATTTGCATACTGAATTGAACAGTGTACGAAATTAACAAACCTGAAGAAGCTGCTGAAATAGGATAAGCCTCAGATACACATAGCATAGTAACAATCAGATTGACAAAGGCGGAAGAACCGTGTAGTGGAACTGAAAACCATCTCATCAAACAGACACTCATAAAGTAAGATTCGTTCATCTTATTGATATTTCTGGAATTTTTGGCAATGAACCGCTTTGTCGAGTCGAAGATCTTGATCGTAGCCATACCTTGCAAAACTTCATCAAAGTTGGAGAACACAAAAGACCTCGCAGCTCCTTCTATTCTCTTAACTTCCCTTGATGTTGCTTGATAGTAGACAAATATGATAGCTACGTATCCAATCAAGAATGGAATCAATATTGCAAACCATGGTAAGTAAATGATGCAAAGAATCAAAACACCGATGACATTGCCAAGGCTCATACAAGTCAACCTCGCTTGCTCTGCAATTTCATTATCTAGAACATCTGTATCCTTAGTGAACCTATTCATAATTCTTCCAATTGGTGTAGTATCGAAGAAGGCCATCGGTGCAAACATTATTCTTCTCAAACAAGTAATATTCAAAATGGTAGATGCTCGGTTCGCAATGAAGACGATGGTACAAAACTGCCAAATAGCACACAAAACAAACATTATCGTAATCATAACGTAAATTCCAATGTAGAATGAGTTATCACGACCTGAAAACTTACGTAGTGACCAGAATGAAAGCCACACATTTTCAAAAAGCATGCAGAATGTTGTTAGTGTGATTGCCATAAGCAAATTACACAGCATAAACTTGGTACCTAACTTTCCACATCCTGACCTCCAGTACTCTGCAAACATGTCCTTGGAAATGCCGTTACTCTTGAGCTGCTCACTCTGAATTGTTTTACCCAGTCTCTCATCTTTGGTGGTGGTTTGCTTTCTGATCAATTTGAGCTCCCGTTCTTTGACCTCCAAATCCTCATCCTCATCTTGAATAGCCTTCTCATCACTGTTCTCACCTTCCACTTGGAAATTCATCAAGTTCCGGAATCCATCATTTCTACTAATGATCTCTGTTTGGGTACCAACATCAATAGTACCATCACCATTCATGTAGATGATCCTGTCAGCATCTCCAATTAGAGATAACTGGTGTGTAGCTAGAATTCGAGTCTTATCTGAAAGCAACCCCAAAATACATTCTGACATTATATGTTTACCAACTTTGGCATCGACTGCACTCAACACATCATCAAACATGACAATATTGTACTCATTCAAAGAGTGTGCTCTATATACTGTTCTAGCCAAATTGATTCTCGCCTTTTGACCACCTGATAAATTGACTCCACGCTCACCTATCTCTGTCATATCACCAGCCGGTAAGATCTCAAAATCACTCTTCAATGAACAGCTTTCGACAACAATGCGATATCTCTCTCTGTTATACTCCAAGCCAAACAGTATATTCTCTCTGACGGTAGTGTTTTGAATCCATGGATTAGAGCATAATAAGGCCTCACCAGAAAGTTCAATGAAACCTGTAATCATTGAAATATCACCATTGAAGGCTGCAAGAAGTGACGATTTACCAGAGCCAATGGAACCGGTAATAACAATAAACTCACCGTGTTTGATTTCTAAGTTTATATTTCTGAGTGTCAGTGCATGATGTTCATTCAGTCTAATTTCCAGCTGCCGGGTGTGTTTTTCTTCCTTGGATACATTGGATGAAACATCTGATAGATCAGAATAATCACCAGTCGGTTCAGTGTTCCAGCCAAAGTCTCCATTTGATACTTTCAATGATGGTTTCGAGGGATCTAGCTCGTATATATGATAGTTTGGGTCAGCTTCTTCTTCATCTGCTAATAAAAAGTCTTGAATTCTTCTAAAAGCAATCAAGGCATCACCACTTGAGCTTAATGCCAATGGAAGCAATGAGATATGTAGTGTTAAAATGTTGAATAAAGTCAAGGATGAGAAAATGTTTGCTGCATTTTTTAAGCCATGAAGTTGACCATACATGCATAAGAAACCAATCATTGCTGAAACAAGTGGTAGTGTCACTGCACAACCGGTGATGACATTTCTTGCAAACTGAATCTTCAACATGATGTTCATTTCTTTAGATCTGACATTAGAGACAAGTTTGAAAAACGGAAGTTCCCAAGCGTAATATTTGAGCATCTTCATGTTATTGAGTATTTCCTTAATGTATCGAACACGAGAATCTGTCTCTGCATTCACACTCTTCCTCCATACCATCAACTGTCTGGTGGACAAAAAGAAAAGTATTGTTGCAATTAGAAAATATCCAATTCCCGCTAAAGCTGCACCACCAAGATGGACTGCAAGCAAAACAATGGTGATTGTCAAACCTATTGGCAAACATAAAGCAAAAGGAAGATAACTTGCCGCAAGATCAATTTTGAAAACGTCGTTACCCGCCAAAGAAGTAATTGTTGAATGAGGATACAGTACCTTTGATTTTTTACTTAGCTTCAACGACTTGTCATGTAAAGCTTTTGTTAGCAAACCTTTTACCTGTGCACCAAATATACCAACTCGATTGAACCCGTGCGCTGACAAAATGCCAACAAAATAGATGACACATGGAATTCCAACGGCATATCCATAACCTCTCTTGCTAGTAGTCAAGCCTGCTCTGTGCTCGGCAATGTAGTTAATCAAAGCACGAATTTGCAAAGTATTCAACCCTGAAGCAGTATCACTAATGGCCTTAAAAAGCACACCTAGAATGTATTGCCAGCCCAATGAATGAAAAACAGATTTCACTAGTAGAAATTCTGAGTACTTGAAGTTAGGGTCAAATCTAAGCTTCTTTCTGGCATCCAATGTATTCTCAATTCCCGATTTTGTAAGATAAGCTACTTCTTCTTCATGTTTAAACTTTTCAAAGTATTCGAAGAAGTAATCATATGATTTATCGACGTCATAGTCAGAACCCTCTTTGATTTTGTACAAATCATCAGCAACAATGGTTCTTCTGTATCCAACCCCCAACACTGGATAAAGCCATAAATAAAATGCTTCAGATATAAGATTGTTATGAGTGTATGAAAAGATAGTTCTTTCTTCATCAGTGGGAATTGGAGGGATTGTCTTATCTAGAAGTAGAGGAGTCAATAATCTTGTCTGCGGTTGTATTCTAGGGTCATTTGCGACACGTCTCTCAATATCTTCCTGTTGATACCTGCATAGCTTTGTAGTCCTCGTCGAGATAAGTTCTTTCTCCAGCGTGACCTTCATCTTGTATCTGTGCGTACTTTAGTAAATATATGTCTGTTCATGTAAAGCAAAGCTTCGGAGAGAAGCAGAAATGAATTACTCATCCATGAAAGAAGCCAAAATCAAGGGCAAACGATGTTTATGATGACAACTGACACCTCCGGTATCAATAATGTATCCAACATCAAGGTTACAAGTGCCACACACCGTCGGCCCCGAGGCCGTTGAGTCATTTTGTAGCCGTCTATGGCTCACACATGTGTGTATTGACGTTGCCAACATTTGCAAGTGCCGGGTCTTGTGCGGAAGAAACTTAGCCGCAACGCTTGTCAGACTGCATAGGGAAGTTTCCACCGGCAAACGCGCCAGGTTGCTAAAAATTGGTCGGAGTTCGTCAAACATGACTCCGGGTATAAGCAAAAGGAAAATAGCCACAGTTTCAGGAAGGTTTTCAGATGTTGTACACCGACTGTGGGCTGGATTAACCCCACTATTAACAGTACGAGTGTTGAATTGTTACTGGAAGTAGAATATATAGTGGAAATAACGGACTACGTGTGTATACCCATGTGCAGGTTTTACTCGAAGTCACCTTCCTCAATCCCTGACTTATCACACATGCTTCTGAAAATGCCATTTTGGCGCCACAATTTCATGGGCGTGTCAAATTCTGCACATTCTCCCTTATCCATCACCAAGATTCTATCGTAGTTGAGAATCGTTTTCAACCTGTGTGCAATACATAGAATTGTACAATGCTTGAACCCTTCAGCAATAGTTGTCTGAATTCTGGCATCAGTTTCGTAATCAACACTTGAAGTTGCTTCATCAAGGATAAGAATCTTGCTCTTCCTTATAAGCGCACGACAAAGGGCAATGACTTGTCTCTCTCCCAATGAGAAGTTAACACCATCGTCTTCAACGAAAGTATCCAGGTCAAACTTTGAGTCATTCTGAGTGCCACATGCAAGGTCTATTGCCTTTTGTAACACGGAATCATCAGCTTCTCCAAATGGATCCAAATTTCTGCGAATTGTACCACGGAATAAAACAGGATCTTGAGGAATAATTGCCAAATGTGATCTTAGTTGATATAGTCCAATCTTGCTGATATCGACACCATCAATGGTCATCTGTCCATCTGCAATCTCACTTAATCTGTACAATGCCGTCATGATTGTCGACTTACCGGCACCAGTACGTCCGCATATACCGATCTTCTCACCTGGCTTGATGTCCAAGTTCATGTTCTTCAAAACAAATGGAAGTTCTGGCCTGTACTTAAGTGAAACGTCTTTGAATACTATACGTCCATCAGCGGGCCAGTTTTCAGGTATCTTGGCATCCTCAGACTCATTCACATACGCCGCCTCTTGTGGGAGTTCTGTAACGTACTCGCAAACTCTTTCAATGGAAGATGAGTATTGTTCCACTTGACCCAATGATTTCGAAAAACTAATTAGTTGCATACTCAATTGAACAATGTATGAGATAAGTAAACCAGAGGATGCGGCAGAGATAGGGTAGCTTCTGGAAACACTCAACATACAGATGATGATATTAACACTGGCGGAACATCCATGTAGTGCCATTGCAAACCATCTCTGTACAGAAACAGTAAACAAATACGCTTCATTCATTGTATTGATCAGCCTTGTGTTCTTATCAATGAATCTATCAGATGATGCATATAGCTTGATTGTGGACATTCCTTGCAGTGATTCATCGAAACTGGAAAAGACCAAGGAACGTGAAGTTCCTTCAATTCTTTTAACTTCACGAGCGGTTGATTGGTAATAGTTGAAGCAGCAGCATACATAAACACCTAAGAAAGGAACCGCAATAGCAAACCATGGTAGGAAAATGCAACACATAATTAGAATTCCACACATATTACCAAACCCAAAACAACATAAACGCGCTTGCTCTGCAATCTCATTGTCTAGAACATCAGTATCTTTGGTAAACCTGTTGATGATTCTACCCATCGGAGTAGTGTCAAAGAAGGACATGGGTGCATGCATGATATTATCAACTGCCTTAATGTTCAAAAATGTGGAAGAACGGTTAGTGATGAAAATGATGGTGCAAAACTGCCAGATTGCACACATGACAAACATGATGGTAATCATCACGTAAATACCAATATAAAATCCATCTGTCCTAGTGGTGAATCTGTCAGTAGACCAGAACGAAAGCCAGACATTTGTGAATAGCATGCAGAATGAAGTAAATGTAATTGCCATAACTAGGTTTGGTAACATAAATTTGAGACCCACTTTGCCACATCCCGTTCTAAGGTACGTTATCAGAACATCCAGAGGTATACCATTGGATTTGGTGGTTTCCGCTTTAATGAGTCGGCCTTTCTCGGCATCAATAATGGTTGTCTGTTTCCTTATCAACTCCACCACTTCTTCATTAATCTCATCGCCGTCATCATCATCATCATCATCATTGGTGTGATGTTTCTTTTCATCAAGTTCCTCTTCTCCTTCCATTTGGAACTCCATCAATGTCCTGAAACCTTCATTATGAGATACAAGCTCTTCATGAGTGCCGACGTCAATGGTACCATCTCCATTCATATAAATGATTCTATCAGCATCACCAATGAGAGACAATTGGTGTGTTGCCAAGACTCTAGTTTTGTTTCCCAACATCCCCATAATACATTCAGACATGATATGTTTACCCACTTTTGCATCCACAGCGCTCAACACATCATCGAACATAACGATGTTATACTCCTTCATGACAAACGCTCTATAAACTGTTCTGGCAAGATTGATTCTTGCCTTTTGACCACCTGATAAGTTGACACCACGCTCACCAATCTCGGTCATGTCACCAGCAGGTAAGATCTCAAAATCACTAGTCAAAGAGCAACATTCAATAACACGATTGTAAACGTCACGATAATAATCAACTCCAAAAAGAATATTATCCTTCACTGTTGTATTCTGAATCCAGGGATTTGAACATAAAAGCGTGGATCCAAAAATGTCAATGGTACCCGCAAGACGAGGCATATCTCCATTAATAGCTGCAAGCAATGACGTCTTACCACTTCCAATAGACCCCGTGATGACTATGAACTCACCATTTTTAATAGTCAGGTCAATATTCAACAAATCGTGGTGGCCTGTCTTTGTATCCAAGCTCGGTTTTTCTTTACTCGATGACAATGAATGTTCAGTTACAGTTTCATCGTCCACGCTTTCCAGAGTATTACCATTCTCATGCACAAGCCAATCAAATGTACCATTGGAGATCTTAATTGAAGTTTGTGAAGTAACATCGATGGAGTGTCTGATGTAATTTGGGTCTGGTTTCTCTTCAGGTGCCAAAAGGAAGACTTGCACTCTCAGAAAGGCAATCCATGCATCACTGGCAGATGTCAATGCAGTTGGTAACATCGCCACATGTGCCGTCAAGATATTGAATAAAGTGACAGAGGAGAAAATGTTAGATACATTTTTCAATCCACCTAATTGTCCATACATACTCAAAAATCCAATGAGTGCTGAAACGGAGGGCAAAGTGACAGCGACACCTGTAATCAAATTACGGAAGAATTGAACTTTCATCATAATTTTCATTTCTCTGTTTCTCAAGCGTGCAATCATTGCAGTGAATGGGATTTCCCATGCATAGTATTTGATCATCTTGATATTATTGAGGACTTCCTTAATACATTTCACTCTAGCATCCGTTTCAACATTGATTGATCTTCTCCAACGCATTAAGAAACGAGTCGAATAAGCGATTATCGAAGTAATGAGAAGAAACCATGCTATACCAGATAGGGCGGCACCACCCAAGTTGACGGCAAGTAACGCAATTGTGATACCAAGGCCGATGGGCATACATATGATGAAGGGGAAGAAATTTGTTGCAAGGTCGATTTTCGACAAATCATTTCCCAAATAAGCTGTCACTGTCGATGGTGGAAACTTGGAACGCGATTCTCTGTTCAACTTGAATGATTTATCCAAAAGCACTTTGGTCAAGACTCCTTTCATCTCAGCACCACAAAAACTTGCATCGTTGAAATTTCTTGCATACACAATACCGAAGAAAAACACCAAACATGCAATACCAACGGCCATACCATAGCCATTATTACCAACATGCTCACCAGCGGCCTTTTTATGGACATAATTAATGAGTGCCTTAATCTGAAGAGAGTTCAACGCCGCTGCAATGTCACCAAGAGCCTTACACATGACGGCAAAAGTGTAATCCTTGAAGTAAGTTTTGTATAAGGCTAACAAAACGAGGTTTTTTGGATATTCAAAATCTGGATTGAATCGAAGTTGGTCACGGTTCTCCTCTGTGTTTGATATGCCTTTCTTCTTCATGTATTTATCTTCAGCTGATGATTTCAAGTTATTGAAATGATCGAGGAAAATGGTAGTTCTTCTCTCTACATCATAAGTTGATCCCTTGGGGATTTTGAACAAGTCTTGGGGTTGAATGGTTCTCCTATATCCAGTTCTCAAGATAGGTGTAGTCCAAAGGAAAAAAGTTTCACTTATGATGTTGGTCTTACGGAAGGGGAATTCGATTCTCTCCTCTTCAGTTGGAATTGGTGGAATTGATTTATCCAGAAGTAATGGGGTCATAAGACGGTTCTGAGCATGGATTTGAGGATCATCTGCATTTCTGTTCTCAATGTCCTCCTTCGTGTAGTGATGAGGATGCACAGATGCAGTTGAGAAAAGAGTCTTTAGGGTCATTTTAGATATCTTTGATGACCGCCAGTTGTCTAAATGTATGTCTATGGGATAAAAGACTTATTTCAAGCTTTAGTCGTAATACGAGATTGAAGCAGTTAAACTGAAACAAGAGAGTATGAGATATAAAGGGAAGCAAGACCGTAGGAACAGAGTGGGCAGCAGTGCAGCGCAGTATATAGTCGAGGTTGGAATAGAGAAGTTGGAGACGCCAAGAACTAAGGATGCACCTCGAATCTCAAATCCCGGTTCTGAGAAAAAGTTTCGGTTTCGGCTTTCCGTTTCTGCAAGCGGTAAATTCCGCTTTCGAGCTGATAAGGCGGGCGGGTTGCTTCCGCACGTTGGAGCTCAGAGTACTCAGAAAAGTAAAGCAGCGGCTGCCCCTAGGCCTGCGTAGAGTAGGAACACGGGTAGCGTTGAGCGTGGTGTTGCTGGTAGTGGCAGCGGCGAGGGTGGTGATGGAGGCAGCCGGATAACAACAGGCGTGTGCCGATGTTGCCTTTTCCTTAGCCGATGCTGTTGCCTGTGGGGAGCACGCGTATGTGGTCGTGTTCTGATCCTTATCTGCTGGCGCCGGACGCGTTTCCCGGAGACAGTGCGCGTTGCCGAGTGTGAGGAGGTTATGGCGGGAGCCATGGCTTTAGATCTCTCTAGCAGCACCTGTAACTTCTGTTTCTGGCTGTATCAAGTAGTATATTTTTGTAATGGGATTTGGGGCATGGCGTCCCCCTCTTATACCGGTAGGGAATGTGATGCATCACAAAGTGACCCCCTCCCTTCCCTTGTGTGATATCGCCAGCTCGCAATTGCCCGATTGGGAAAGCTGTAGGATAGGAAAACAGCGACGCGTCTGCCAATCTGCTTCCACCAACTGGTGCAGAATTAAATAAATATCCGGGGAACAGAACCAGTGGAAATAGAAAGTCAGAAATCGAGGACGTAAGCAAGTGTCGGTGTCTAAGGGTCAGCATAGCCGAAGATCCACGCAGAGAATACAAACGGCACCAATCGCAGGTTTGCATTGCTTAGAAACAACAGATGGATCAGGGTAGCCCATCAGAACAGCAAAAGGGTGCGGATATGTCCGAGTCCGCAGAACATACGGCCACTGTGGGGAATCAACCGAATTCATCGACAAATTTAAATGAGGCACCCACTGTCGATGCTAGTGCTTCTGGATCCAAGAAGAGAAAGAAAGTCATTGCAGCCTGTGTTTACTGTAGGAGGTCGCACATGAATTGCGATGAATCAAGGCCGTGTAAACGGTGTATTAAAAGAGGCATTGGCCATTTATGTCACGACCAACATCAACCGCAATCAATCAAAACAAACTCACCTTTAGCACCGACACTTCCTTCGCCATTGCCATTGTCTTCACAGAGCAATCATCCAGACACCAACAAGAAACTAGCAGCTAATGCCTTATCATTTCCCAATAAGGACACTAATAATACTAATAACAATAATAACAACTACAATTTGACACTGTCCACCACAGCCAACATCCCTGCAGATAATTTCATGGCGATGCCATCATCAGCTACCATTAATCAGCTACCATTCTTTTATTCTGAGCATGCAGGCTCAGAGTTTAATTCTTTAACGGAGTTTCTTTCCATGATTGACGATAACGAAATGATGGACTCGATAAACATGACGAATGACCCAATGCTCCAGAAATTAGAAGCAACAAACTACCTAGGCTCATCAGGAAATTTACATCTACTCACTCAGATTAATGAAGTACAGCCACAGATGTCGAAAATGAGCCAGCCTCAATTGCATCAGCTTCAAAATCAACTGAACCAACAGCAGAGGTCCTTACAGCAGCAATACCAACAAACGGGTGCACTACTCGACTCAAACCAACCTCGAATACAATCTCCATTGATCCAATCTCATCAATTAGCACAATTCCCCTCTTTGGCTTCTAATTCAGCAACATCAGCTGCAACATCAGTACCGACTTCTGGCCATCTGACGGCGTATAAAACTCCCAACCAGCAGAACGCACAATTGAACTACACCAAATCCCCTATAGTTCAACGTTTCCAGAACGATCATAATCGAAATACATCCATCACATCATCATCAACAACAGGTCAGAATCAAAATCAAATTTTAAACCAAAACCAAAACCAAAACCTAAACCAACCCCACATCTCAGATGCCGCTCGTGATAAGTTCTTTCTTACTGCAGCGGATCCGACTACTGAAATCTCTCCCGAAGAAAGACTCAAACAAGTCATTAATGCCAAGCTTGAAGCGGGACTTTTGAAACCTTACAACTACGCTAAGGGATATCAGAGGCTTCAAACGTATATGGATAAATACATGTCAACGTCGAGTCGTTCAAGAATCTTGAAACCATTATCAACCTTCAGACCGGGCTTCAGAGCAATTGCGAAAACTTTGAAGGATATTGATTTGATTCTCGTCGAAGAGAGTTTCGAGAGAATGTTACTCGACTACGATCGTGTTTTCACCTCAATGGCTATACCGGCATGTTTATGGAGACGTACTGGTGAAATTTACAGAGGTAACAAAGAATTCGCTTCACTGGTTGACGTGTCGATTGAAGATTTGAAAAACGGTAAATTGACAATCTATGAGCTGATGACAGAAGAGAGTAGCGTCAATTTCTGGGAGAAATATGGAGCTATTGCATTTGACAAAACGCAAAAGGCAGTACTGACAAGTTGTAACTTACGTACCAAGGATGGCCGGAAAAAGAGAAATTGTTGTTTCAGTTTCACAATTCGAAGAGATAGATACAATATTCCTAGCTGCATTGTCGGTAACTTCATTCCTATCAGATAGGTTATACGGCTTTACTGGAATCATCGATTAGATCGTAAACCTCGCAATTTTCACTTGTCTTAAAGAATCTCTTCAAGAGTCCATAGGTAACATCACTCACATTGACAAATCGAAACTTATCCGTGATCTGATGTGCGGCTATTATCTCTTCAAGACATTTGGTGAATTGTACGGGTTTACTTGTCACTTTGACGAAATTATCGACAACGCGTTGTGCATTCTTTGTGACTACCAGACCGTTCAAGTTACAAACCACTGGAACGCGTAACGTTTCGCTCTGAAGCTTAATTATTTCATGTAACTCGGTTTCCATATCTGCTAGTATTGGATTGTGTGCAGGAATCTCTGTTTGGAGCCAAACTTTACGTATTTTACTCTTCCAAATCTTCATTTTCACCATATCCTTTTGAATGGTATCTAATTTTTGTAGCTTTATCTTCATCTCGCCAACCTCTCCACTGACGACAATTTGTTCGTAACCATTAATATTAGCGACGTTGAGACCAATATCCTCTTGACAGACTTTTAAAATACTAATGAAATCACGTTCTCTGAACATGAGTGCAACCATCCCCCAATGTTGTACTCCTCGATTTTGCATTTTGTGCACCTCTAAAGTTTTCTCCATGAGTAACCCCCGCTGATGAGCAGCACGCAATCCATCCTCCAATGACATGACTCCCTGTACAACAAGGGTACTCAGTTCGCCTAGCGAATGCCCCAGCATATAATTCGTATTGTTGACGACATCCCAGTTGTGTGTATCTTTGATGATCTTATAGTTCATGTAAGTTGCAAGCAACACTAATGGTTGCACGAAGGATGTCTGCGCAAGTTCCATTTTTAGTGTAGATTCATCCGGATAAGTTCTAAAATTGAAATATTTGGCAATAGCAACATTTGGAACAATGCTCTGTGAATAGTTTATAAAGTCAGTATACTGCTTGGAGAATTCATTTGACTTGGCTATTTCATTTTGCGTGAGCTGGAAAATGTGACGGTTTACATTCCCCTGACCCGGGAATACCGCAGTGGTGATATTCAGCCGACGGGCAGATGTATGTAAATAACGGAAAGTGTGCATTGCCTGGTAGTGGTAGGGGATATTCTATCTGGATGGTTGATTGCGGTTGAATGATCCTCATGCGATGGACGTTGATCGGATATCCTGAAAAATTCGGACCGTGCGAGTTACGACGGGGTTCGGACTTTACAAAGAGCACCTCTAACCTCTAACCACCTCTAACTACTAACCTCCAGCACTTTCGTAACAACAAGGTATCATCACCTGCAGCACAGATCTCATACCTTTATAAACTAACGTACTGTGTATCTGGTAAACTAAGTATCAAATGTATTACATAATTGTGCTTTCTATAAAAGTGGCCATACTACTAGCAGTTTACCTCAACGTGCATCTGCTTGTAAACAATTTTCTCATCTTCATGCTCCTTACGAGATACCTGGGACCATATTATGACACCAGTTAGCTGCTTTCCATAAACGCACCCAGAGTCGAGTCCATTGGAGAATTCCTTTGTTACAACACCACGCTTTGCATCGTGACCGTAGAACACCTTGGTTGCAATTGTCAATGGTGATTCCTTCTTTGACTTTTCCAAAGTCTCGTCATAGAGTTCCGATTGTTTCTCGTTCCAAATCTTAGTCCATGCAACAGATTTGACACCACCGACTTTATCCTTCCTGTCTTCGGTTGGAACTTTCCAATCCGGTGGAAGCAAATTTCTCATAGTTGTAACTTCTTCAACATCTTGATGGTGGATACCTTTATCCCACACAAGACCTGCATGTACAGCAACGCCATTGGCGGGATATTCTGCATGTTTTGTCTGCTTAGCATTGTAAAAGTGTGGAACTGGTCCTAATTGCTTTATTGGGGAACATTTACTCAAAAAGTCAATATGTTCTGGTGTTAATTTCTTTGCTAACTTCATCAATTCGTCCAAATCATAGACTTCCCTCATCCCAATAGTGGAGTTTACTCCGGTATCCTCGTTTTTGAATATCGGTGCTTTCAGTGCGTGAAATTGGGTGTACCTTTTCATCATGGCGATTTCATGGTTTCCCAACGTACAGTCTAATTTGTTCTGTATCGCAAAATTGATGAGTTCAATAGACTCAGGTCCCTTATTAGTGAAATCACCCAAAAGAATAACATGATCATCTTTACCTCCATCATATTTCACTCTTGCCAGTAACTTTTTCAGCTGTTTGAGGCAACCATGTACGTCACCAATCAAGATCATTCTCTTTTTCATTGACTTTGATTGGAAATCGACACCTTCGGCTTCGTGATACGTTGTCAATTTTTTTAAATGCGTTTTAACACTATCCAGTTTGCTAGATGCATATGGTAAATGTGCAAAATCCGGAATGATCTTTATAGGGTCGTCTGGATCTTGTTGCTTACCCTTCTTAATTTCAGGGACGATTGGATGTAAGTAGACATCCACATTCTTGGTCATTGGAATGTCTGGTATTTGTACCCCCTCTGGAGCTAATGAGGGAAGAAGTACGACCATCACGTAGAGGAAGGCAAGTGAAATCAATGCACATAGTCCAAAGAGTGAGTATCGTATCAGCTTGTTCTCTCTGACAAATGTCGGCAGTATGTAATCGTCGTTCACTTCCACATACATAATTTCATCCTCAGTTTGCGGAACTGCACCATATTGCATGGTCATTATTGCGATTGTTGGTTAATGTACAATAAATTAACCAGATAGTGTAGAGAAGAAAGTGTTAGTGTTTCTTTGCAGGAAATTGCAACGGTTAAGTACGGAGATAATTTGAGATGACGAAAAGAAATTTGCCGCCAGATAACGCCTGCACGTGCTAAATGCTAAATGACGATGGGTCTTTCCACCATTCATGACGTTACGTTTGCGGGTTTGTCGGTTTGCGTTTACGTTTACGTGTCTGTTTCTTAACGTAGTCTATATGTACAGTTATAACTAGGTTTTCAGTTCAGTTCAAACCAATCAATCACATCATTTCTTTGTCACTTTCACCCCTTCTTCTTCCTCCTCCTCTCCGAAAGCGTCGAGCAAATTTCCATTTAGCAGACTATCCAAGGAGTCAGTGATTTGTTTCGTCTCCGCATCTTCGGGCATAGCCTTCAGAGCTCTCTCTGCCTCGTCACCTCCTAAGAACACCTTCATTCTGGATGTGAATTCCTTGATGGTAGATATGTCGCAATACCAAAATGCACCAGAACCGATCATTGCCATCATTGAAGTGGCAAGTAAAGTAGAATGCGTCACTGCAGCCATTGCATCCTTGTAAAAATTGAACTTTGGTGGAACGTGATTATGTTGGTAGAAGTTAGGGTTGTATCTCCTCTTGATAACACCTCGGTATGCGATCTTGGAAGCTATGTATGCGGCGATGGTACATCCGTAGAATGTAGCCATTTGGCGGAATCGACGTTCGTTGTATTGGAGCACGGCATCAGTTTTCTTCGAAGGGTCGCCTCTTCCGAACAGCTTTCCAAAGTCAAAACTCATCTCTTGTTTGTGTAGTTGTAGTAAGATGGCAGTAAGCTCTACAGACCCTGTGTATACGTCGTCCACGTCAGCAAGAGTACTGGCCTGAGGCCTGAAGCCTGAAGCCTGAAGCCTGAGCGTGAAGTTGAAACCTGAACAGTGCGAAGTGCGGGTCATCGAAATTTACTGAGGCGTATAAATAAAGGAAAATAAACTGCACACTGAAAATAGGATAAGATGGATTAACGTGAGTTCAGCTCGGAGAGTTAAGAGTTAAGAGTTAAGAGTCATTGGCTTTAGATGGTGCTTTCCCACTCTTCCAGAGTAGAGACCGTGACACCGTTCTCCCTGTATTGCTTTTCAGTGTGCGCATTCTTGGTCGGGTCGACAGCTCTCGCTAGGTCTCTCAACACCGTTGTGTGGAATCCGGATTTGGCGGAGTCTGAACTGGAGTGGAATACGCAAAAGTCGTACGCCAAACCGACAACAACGACATTCTCAATATTATTATCGTGTAAGAATTGACAACATTTGGTGTGATCAATCCCCCAAACATCCTTAAAACAGGAATAGTATTCTCTGTCTTCGAGTGAACCCTTTAGCACAGTCAAAGTAGGCAATCCTTGAGCTGTGATCGCGTCAAATGCCTTCTGTATAGGTTCGGCGACTTCGGCACCCTCGCTCTTTTGAACACAATGTACCGGCCATAGCGTTTGTATCATTGTCTTACCGTCATCAACAGGAGATTTTACAGTAAGCGGTGTGTATGGTTGATAATTTGCACCGTGTGATCTAGCAAAGGAAATATGGTTATGTGGATGCCAATCTTTGCTCATGACGATTGCGTCCCACGCCTTCTCCTTCGATGTCATTAACTTGACAATTGGTTCAATGATATCCCTACCTCCAGAGACGGCCAACGATCCGTTAGGTGGGAGAAAGTCCCCCTGCATGTCAATAATTAGTAGCGCTGTTCTTGGTTTCATTTTGTCGTGTGATGAGATGATCCAAATGGTGTATTATCTGCTCAATGTTAAGTTAACTAATACCTGGGAAGAAGCAGAAGAAGAAAAGAAAGAAGAAAGTGCGTTGATCCACGGGATTCCCGGATGCCTCACCGTCGTTAACTTAACGTGTTATATGCCAATCCATGCCGTGCCATCTGGCATCAGGTGGTGAAAGATACGAGATCACCAGATTGCCCAATGTGGAAATGATGCGTTTCTCGACACGCCCGTCACGTCTCAATTGATGAGCCCTCGTTTTTGCACTGGGATTGAGAGTAGAGTAGAGTAGAGTAGAGTGGAGTGGAGTAGAGGGTGAAGGGTACCGGCATCGAGGCGAGTTTGGCAATGTCTGCACCGGAATATACAGGGCGGCGACAGAGAGTGGGCAGCAACAGCTAACAGCTAGAATAGAAACAATGGCAGAGGCAACCGCAACAATAGATGGTCCGAATATCGTCTCCTTGGACGACATTGTACACAAATTATCCCTGTACGACATCTCGTTAGATCACAGGGAGGACTTCTTCTCTGGATTGGCAAATGCGCTGAAACACCACATTGACAGGTACGATGACGATTTACATGCCCACGTCAAGAAGCTACTTTCTCATGATGATGAATCCATTAGAGACGAGAATAAACTGGAGCTTATAACAGTCTTTTCTGTTTTGAGGACTATCAGACAAATCGACCAACTTCTCTTGGAGCCGCTGAACCCAGACACATCCAGGAAAGTCAGTAGTATGCTACTCTCATTTGTACCACTACTCAAGTATCATTTCCAACTTCCTGTTACCCACAATAACTACGCACTGAGAAACTTTGGATCATTATTGGCTTCTCGCAGAAGCAACCTCATCAATCCTTTTATCAAATTCATGTCTTCATCTGTGGCATATCTGAACGAATCAACTAAATCAGAAACATTGGAGAAGGCAGTTGCATTAATTTTGACATTACACTGTTTTAATCAAGATATGTTCAACTTCCTTGCTGCATCATTTAAGAATACGACTATGGCAAATGACCTATTTTTCAACTTTGACCTAAAATCAAAAATCTCATCAAAAACTCAACCAAGCATCCCATCTGTTTTTGCCGTCATGCAAAGATTCAGAATGCTCATTTTACTGGAAGATTCATCTTTGGCTTCGGATATGAAATGTACAAATCTTCTTCTAGCTGTTTTCCACTCGTCGTTTCACAAACATTTTTTGACTGAGTTCATTACGAACATTCTCAAAGTTCAAGAACCATTCAACTCTCTCAGCGACACCTACAAAATTGACTCTTCATCGCTATTTCCACTAGCGATTCATATTTTGGAAAGTACAAATTCATTGGATCTTTTCTCCATGTTCCTATTTCATAATCCTCAATTATTTGACAGGATTGATGATAACGTCAAATCAGAATACCCATCAGATAAGACTGCCAGTGATATCTCCATGTACTTATTGTTGAAGGCCTCAGCAAACTTATACCTCAATTTCAATATATTGCCAACCACTGGAGAGAACTTCCATTCACTCTTGGTGGAGTACAACAACCACAATTACACATCCATTTTGGGAATTTCTGAGTCTTCCAACGTCTCAACTCTAACTATCTCAACGCTTATCCCCATTTTTGAGTTTTATGACCAAAACTTGAAGCTAAATTATCTTCAAGAGAGGGATTTCCTCACTACACTCAAACTTTCATTAGTCAATCTAGACCTGAACTTGGATTCTATCGAGGATTTCATGAATCTCAACAGTTTACTCATTGACACTGGTTGTGCTACTAGTATCCATGCATTAATTGATAAGATTCAAATGATACTCACGATTGTCATAAACAAAATCAAGTTCGCAAATGGCAAATCGTTTAACAGAATTCCTAGAGACTTTGAGGCTCTATTGGATCTTGCATTCATTCCTCCAGTTTACAGATCGGACATGTCGTTTGCAAATAATATCGATTTACAAGCACCTCAATTTGGATCTACATTTGCCAATTTGCAAGAAATTGAAAATCACTCACAACTGATCAAATCTAATAGCATTACATTACTAGAAGATTGCTTGACGCTAATTTTAGCGGCAAAATCCAAAATTTACAAGTTCTTGAAGGATTTGAACATGGACACCAATGTTTTAAGGCTCCCAGATTTATTTACAAGTGAGACACAGCTCTCTTCAACTTCGATGTCCAATACAAGTTCATATCAACAAGATGACAACCCTTTGAACTCATTCAAGCAGAATATATCAACAAAGATTGCAAGCTTTAAATCAAATAAATCTCTCAACTATAA
>JAMYHI010000284.1:0-26611 GCA_025531525.1 Pichia sp. P7020A
TGGTCTATCATCGACAGTAAGTATGACGGTGACGATAAGGCCGCTGTTGCATCTGGCGATTTAAAGGCAATTGACAAGGAGTTTGGCAAATGGCACGGTGCTTCCATGGCAGCAAACCTCTTGTCCGTCGTCACCATGGCGGCGTACGGATTTGTCTTGTCAGGTAAACTCCGGGTTGTGTGATTTACCGCACCTTACCTTATTACCAATTAAATTTATACTATATTATACTTATCTTTATGAATGTTATGAACTCAACACCTTCTTCCTTTTCTATTTACATGTTTGGTGGGAGCATAACGGATGCTACCAGTGCGGGTGACCGTTCTGTAGCTAGCAAGTCGTAACTCAATGCACACGCTCTGGTATCACTCGTCTCCACACGTATTCCGAGCTTGCTCAAAGCGGATTTGGTCTTTGGGCCAAGCATCCGCGTCTTCTTACCCAAACCTGCCACTAGAAGCTCCGGTTTCGGATACACTAGAGACAACACTTCGATTATGTGATCACTGAGCTCCACAACAACTCCGTTCTGGAAACTGGTCCCCTCGAGAGACACTTCAAAGATTTGGTTGTTCAAAAGGAGTGCTCCGGTGGGAGTCCCATCGGCAGACTCGCTCTTGATTACTTTGAGATTAGAGAATATGATGGAGTCATTGGAGATCATCTCCACGTTGTTCTCTGGCTTCTCCGCAAGGGCGTAGATGTCGTACTTGGCGAGATTTTGGCCGAGGTTAGAGGCCTTGAACGTGGACGAGTAGTGGCGGCCAACGCGGGCAGACGTGGAGAAGGCTCTGCGCATCATTGTGTTGTCGTGTGGTGTGATGTGGCGTAGTAGTTCTCCCAGTGTTTACTGTAGTATGGCATACTGTAGTGAGTGAATTTGAGTGTTGTCAGTTGTCAGCTGTCAGGCTTCGCTCTTCGCTCTTCGCTCTCCAACTTCAACACTTTTCATTTCACACTTTATTCAACGTTCTACGCTCTCTTTCTTTCTCCCAGAAGAGTTCACAACAGAACACACAGCACACAGCACCCTCTCCAGAGCATCCATCATGGTCGGAATCAGTGTTCTCCAGCAAGTATCTAAGGCCCGCAACGGTGTGGGCGCGTTCGTGCTTCCATGCAAGCGCATTACCATGACCTACTGCAATTTTGGTGGTTCTTCTGCAGGTATGCGTGATTTCCTGCGTATGAGATTGGCTAAATTTGCACAACAGCATCCAGGTGTGGAAATACGCGTCCTCGAAAAGCCAGGTAAGCATCCGGTCATTACAGGTGAATACGCTACCCCCAACGCAGCAATGAATGCAGGTTCTTTGGAAAACGGAAATGCAACAAAGCAAATTTGCGTCCGTAAATGGAACATCGATGTCATTGAGAACAAACTCAACATCTTACTCAACTCCTCCGGTAAAAAGCTCAGCAAGCCAAAGCATACCGTTGTCTCGGAAAATCCATCTGTCAGAGGTATCTGGTCTCCATTCTATGTGGATCCTGCACACAGATTCAAGATATAGATCACTTGTCCGGTACCAGGTCCACTTCTCTATACATGTATATAACGCTTCTCTATCAAAACACTTCCAGATTATCCTTTTCGTAGGGACACTCACTAGTACTGTGACCGTCTTTGTCACAGTAAGTGCAGAAGTCCTCTCTTCCAGCACTCGCATCCACAGCATGCGGTGGCACGTACACTTTCAACCCGCCATTTTCATCGAGATCAACAACGCCCTGCTGATGGTTCTGTTGTTGTCGTTGTAACTGCAACTCGAGATTCTCAATCTTGGTATCTTTGAGTTGCATATCTAACCTCAGTTCATCGATTTCACGCTTCAATGCCTCATTTATCGTCGTTAATTCATCTACTTCCACTTGCAACGCACCGACAGACTCCGATTTGAGTCGTTCAACCTCCAGCTCCAGTTTATATTTATCCATTTCCACTGCACGCAGTGCATTGATCTCTCGATTCTTAGCGGCTTTGAAAGCTACAAATTCTTCATCTCGTTCCTCAAGCAACTTCTGCAATCGTTGCACTTCTTCATCATTACCACCAACGCCATTTGAAACAACACCACCCCCTTCCTTTCCAACTCTTTTCTCTAATGCGGCAATAGTATCCATCAACAATTCAACTTCTCGTTCTTTCTCCACTTTATACTGTATAAACCTATCTTCTTTCCTCTTTAAACGTGCATCTTTGGCACACATTGAAGCATCGAGTTCATCGAGTTGTACACCCAGTTCTCTTAAATCATTCTCTCTAGCAGCTAATCGTTTCTCTAAAATGTTAATATGACGACGTAATTCATTAGTAGATGTGATCACGTCAATGTTCATGCCCACATTGTTGATGATACTAGGTGATCGAGTTGGAGTTGAAGAATGCGTATTACCCATCTTTGTATCAACAGGACTCTCATATCTCATAGAGGATTCAGTATTCGTAGTGTTGGTGATATATGTACCAATTGTAGGTGATGCCGAAGACGACATGTCCTGATGTGCATTATATATGTTGGTGGTTTCTGACGTTGTCGTTGTCGTCGTCGTCGACGTCGCCGTTGCTGATGCTGCAGATATCCATGCCACTACTTTCCGTAATGGTACAAATAACCCACTACCACTGACTTGAACATCAAAATATTTCACTCCACCGACATCACCATCATTCTTCCCCTTATTTGCCAATTCATTGCATAATTCTAAACCACAGAATACGCCCGGTCGATTTGAGACGGATCCTACGTATCTCAATATTGCGTATGGTTGCGAGTTTGATTGCGATGATGATGAGAATGTGGATATTGGAGGGAGTGAGATGCGCGTTCCAAGTGGTGGTAATATCGATGAAGATGTGGTAAAACTCATTGTGGTGTAGAAAGGTGAAGTGTTAGCTGTAAACTGGTGGAGGAAGAACTAAGGGTGATGTTTAAGAGAGAAGGTCGAAGTAGCGTGTTTACCTTTTCAGTAAAAGTGAAAAAAACATTCATGCGAATAATAAAGTAGCTGGAATACGATACGATACGATTCGGTGTGATACGGGATACGGGATACGGGCCTTTAAGTGGTCGTGTCGGGTCTATTAAGTACATAAGGGATACATAACATTTTTGTTTTGTACATTAGTGAAATGGAGTAAGCTAGCTTTGATTACATGTCTAAGCCGTTTGGTGCAATGAGGATCTTAACATTGGTCTCCTTATGGTTGATCAATTGCATGAAACCTCCTTCGACTGCATCCTTTGCTTCAACCTTACCTGTGACGAGTAATTTCATGGACTCTTTTTGGATGAGACCCGATTCAATAGCTTCCAAGACTTCTTTGAAATCTTTTGTGACATAACACATGGACCCCGTAGCTTGTTTCTCTTGATAAGTTAGACACATTGGAACGAATTGGATAGGGACATTTGGCCAAATGGCGACATTGACTGCAGTACCACCTGGGCCGAGAACGTCAATGGAAGTATCAAAAGTCTTTTGAATACCAGAACAATCGAAAGATGCAGCAAAACCTTCAGTCTCTGGTAATAAGTTCTTCAATGATAAGATTGGATCATCATGTTCCATTGGGTTAAAAGTTTCAGCACCCAATTTTTCAGCCAAAGCTCTTCTAATTGCCGCTGGTTCAGAACAAACAATTCTACCAGCTTGATGACCCTTCAATGCTAAAATGGTACATAAACCAATTGGACCACCACCTAAAACTACTGCTGTTTGACCTGGTTTAAAATTAGCACAACTGACAGCATGCCAAGCAACTGATAATGGTTCCACCAAAGCAGCTAAATCCAATGGTAAATCATCAGGAATTTTAAGCATATGATCTTCACCATAGACAACGTATTGACCGAAAGCACCATGATCTGTACCTAAACCGACAAATGATAATCTCTTACAACAATTTGGTTTATTAACTTTACAAGCAGCACAAAATGAGAGATCTTTATTCTCAATTTCATCCTTATAACGTTCTCTATCAGAACAATGAGAAGTTGCTTCAACAACAACTCTATCACCTGGTTTAACAGTTGTAACACCAGAACCGATAGAATCAACAATACCGGAGAATTCATGTCCGGGACAAAGTGGTAATTCTTTACCACTAATTTCTGATTTTGAACCAGGAGTTGGGAAAAAGATTGGACCATCTAAATATTCATGTAAATCTGTACCACAGATACCACAATAAGCAATCTTCACTTTGACATCGTTAGGATTTTTAATTTGAGGTTCGACAATGTCCTCGGAGTATCTGAGTTGTTCTCTGCCGTAGTATAAAAGTCCTTTCATTGCGGGGGAGTGGGGAGTGGTTAGTTAGTGAGTTAGGTTAAGGTTACTTAAGCTTGTCAAGGGAAAAGGGAAAAGAGAAAAGAGAAAAGAGGTAGAAGAGGAGTAGAAAAGAAGACTGGAAACACCAACAAGTAGCAACAGCGGTCATCACCATTGGGAGTGCACCGGTTAAATACACCCCACAAACAATGGAGTAGCACGGGCGCGCCTCCCCACATTTTAGCAAAACCGCGCAGAAGCCAGAAGCGCAGAACAGCACACCACCGAAGTCAATGGGAGCCAATCAGCAATCAGCGACGACTGCTGCGAATGGCGGGGTTTTTTCCGGGGCTAGTGAGTTTAAGGAGCAACGTTTGTACATCGCGCTGTTTCTTAAAGTTAATGAGTGAGTGGTGAGTGGGCTTCTATTTTAGTGGCAATTGCAATATATGAAGGGCGGGCGGGGAGTGGCCAATGGATAATTGAAGAGAGGCCCGGAGCTCTATCTCCAGTAGGCCTGTGTACCGGTAATCGGGGAATCGGGGAAACTGGCGCAGATCTGTGCT
Source organism: Pichia sp. P7020A (assembly GCA_025531525.1). NCBI lineage: Eukaryota > Fungi > Ascomycota > Pichiomycetes > Pichiales > Pichiaceae > Pichia > Pichia sp. P7020A. Next base: position 4,845 of record JAMYHI010000284.1, read on the forward strand.
AGTGAGCTAGTGAGTGGGGCGCGGCTGCGGCTGCGGCTGCTAAACCTCCGGGGGTGCGGCACTCGGCACTCGGCACTCAGCGGGTGGCGGTTTCTCCGGGCTGCGCCACACACGCTTGAAAATCCTGCGCCACCCCAAACGACGCGTCGCTGAAAGTTGCTGCTCTCGCGTCACCTTCCTAAAACGGACACCGGCACAGCCCGGCTAGAACTGTCGGAACGCCTTCCCAATGCGGCAGGAGACACGTAGCACGGGTTCGGTGGCTCTTATCGCTGCGCACCTCGTCTTATCTGACAGTCCACTGTGCAGGCATTATCTTATCAAACACATCTAATGCCTCACTACAATATCTTTAAACTGCTTCAAGCCATCACACTCCCTTAACACGACCGCTAACAGTTGCACAAGCTAGCTCTTTGCGCATCGTACCTGTTGGCGGCTGCGATAAGCACCAAGCACCAAATAAGCTACGTAGCTGGCATCCCCAGCTATAGCTAGTTATTCTACTCTTATCAACAATGCCGCTACAGCCAGTCAACCCGCTATATACATACCTCGCTGTAAGTTTCATTAATTAATGCTCTTGAAACAGAATCAGTGCTCTCTATGCATGATAACTTAATATTGAGTCTGTACCGTTATCGGTTATCGTCGATTAAGGGTCCAATCTACTCATGCTTCTCACTCCACAAAGAGATCCCAAATTAGGGCACATACTCCGAGACATCTTCAACTATAAAGATAGGACTGTCCCCACTCCCCTCCACAATATCTCCTTCAACTTCCCTATATCATACTATATTCTCCTACCCTATTTTCCTCCTCCTCCTTCTTCTCTCAACAATAATCAATACCAATGTTCCGTGCCAGTCACGACATCGCCACAACAACTTCAAATTCCTTATCTAAGGAGAAGAACATCTATGAGGTTGACGTCGAAGACGTCTCAGACCTTAACTCAAATTCAGATTCTCTCTCAATAAAGGAACATGATGGTACTTCAATGAAACAGGGTCTCAAATCGAGACATATTCAAATTATCGCTTTAGCAGGTGCTATAGGTACAGGTCTATTCGTCGGTTCTGGTTCCGCTTTAGCAACTTGTGGTCCAGCAGCTTTATTAGTTGGTTATCTCATTCTATCTATATTTGTTTGGTTGGTTATGAATCAAATTGCTGAAGTGGTCACTTTCATTCCAATACCTGGTCAAACTACAATCTATGCCCTATGTCAGAGATACACTGGTAATAAATCATTATCATTTGCTTGTGGTATGAATTTATATTATGCACAAGCTCTCATCACTCCAGCAGAAATTACAGCTGCTGCTTTCGTCATTCAATATTGGACTGATATTAATCCAGGTGCTTGGATTGCCATCTTTTGGGTTACAATGGTTGGTATTCAATTCTGTGCTGTCAAATATTTCGGTGAAATTGAATTCTGGATTGGACTAATCAAAATTATAACAATTACAGGTCTTATCATCCTTGGTGTGATCATCTTCTTTGGTGGTGCTCCTGATTCTCATGGTATTCTTGGATTCCATTATTGGAAACATCCAGGTTCTTTTGCTGAACATTTGGCTACCGGTAATACTGCTAAATTCTTAGACTGTTGGACTTCCATCATTAAATCCGCTTTTGCATTCATTCTTGCACCAGAATTGATTACAGCTTGTGCCGCTGAAGCTGAACATCCAAGAGTTAACCTTCCAAAGGCAACTTCTCGTTTCATCTACAGAATGATCTTCTTTTACGTTTGTGGTTCCCTCACAATTGGTATCATGGTTGCTTATAACGATCCACGTTTGATGAGTGCTTTAGCTTCTGGTTCTCAAGGTGCAGCAGCTTCTCCATTTGTCATTGGTATCCAAAATTGTGGTATTAAAGTCTTAAATCACATTGTCAATGCAGCAATCTTAACTTCCGCTTACTCTTGTGGTAATTCTCAATTCTTCTCAGCAACTAGAACGTTACATTCAATGGCTCTTCATGGTGAAGTTCCAAAAATCTTTGGCCGTACTAACAGATGGGGAGTTCCTTATTTTTCCGTCGCTGTCACCGCTTTGATCTCCTTAGTGGCTTTCTTGAACGTCTCCAATAGTGCTGCCGTCGTCTTTACTTGGTTAACAAATATCTCCACCGTCTCCGGTTTCATATCTTGGATCTTCATTGGTATCATTTACCTCAGATACAGACAAGTTCTCGAATTCCACAATATGGATGATAGAGTCACTTTCAGACCACCATTCCAAATCTATGGTGCATACTGTACAATTTTCTTCTTCTCTCTCGTCTCCATCACTAATGGTTATGCGGTGTTCTTTGATTTCAATGGTAGCGATTTTGTTGCAGCTTACATTACCCTTCCTATCATCTTTGTCTTATACACTGGTCACATGCTATGGTATAGAAACTGGAAATGGTATGCTCCATTGGAAGAAATCGACTGCTTCACTGGATTGGAGGAAGTCGAAAAGGATCAAAGAGAATATGTTGCACCAGTTGCAAACAATTTCATTATGAAAATCTACTACTGGCTCTGTTAACTGACCAGCAATCAGCCCCTTAGCTCTAGCTTTAAATTCTATAATTCTATTCCGTCTTTTCAACTAAATTATTTTTGCTACTTCTATTCTATGAAGCTTAGACTAAATGTACATACACGCATGCTTGAGCTTGCTGTCCGCTTGCAACTCTCTACTCGGAATCGGATCCCTCCTCCTTGGAATCGCTGTCGCTGCTGTCGCTGCTATCACTACCACTATCACTGCTCGACGTGCTTTTGTCCTTAGCGCTATCACTATCATTGTCACTATCACTGTCACTATCCTGGTACTTTGGTGCAGCATCCTCATCATCGTCAGATACCTTCACAGGAGCAATCTCAGGTAATTCACTAGCTTCGATATCATCAACAACAACATCGACAACATCCGCACCAGCTACCTCACCATCAACTTCACCATCAAATTTCACGTGCTTCTTGATACTATCCTTAATACTCTGTTCCATCACCACAGGTTGACTGTCTCTCTCCATTCCTGGAGTGAGTAAAGTACCTTCTACGGCAAGACCTTTACCAGTAACGTGTAATGCACGTACGGTGAACTTGATTTTCCCACCAACTGCAACGCCATCCGCATCACACCAATGACCCAAACTCTTAAATGTTGTACCAGATCCATTATTGGCATCGCCAGTATTTGTACTAGATTCACCATCTGCATCGGCACTAATTGTACCACTCGTTTCCTCATCTGCTTGATTTGGTACAAAATACCAATCTTGAGGAATGTAAAATTTCTTAATACTAGCATTGAAGACATCATGAACGAGTACACCAATGTGTCCCTGTGATTGCATAACGCTATAACCTTCCAAAACATCTCCAATTTTAGGTTGCCAAACGACAAAATCAACATACACCCAAAGGAAAGAGAATGGATTTTCATCACTCACTTTGGCAACATATTTATATTCAACATCAACATCCACATCACCACTTGAACCAGTAGCATCTGTCTTTGCATCGGCAAGCTTAACATTAGAATATGAGATGATCACACCATCTAATGTTGAATTGTACATCATTATGAGTGGATCCAAATGTTGTTGACGTAATCCTGCAATTGGCTGTTCTAAATGACATGGTGCAAGAGATAGGTACAGTTTTGCACGCACACGATGGAAACATTGTGAGAGACCCGTCTCTTTGTCAATGAGACTAACGGTACTGATCTGTTCTTGCTTTTGAATCTTTTTACTAGATGAATCGTCATTTTCATTGCTAATGATCGGTTCGACGTCTGAAAAACGTCTCTTCGTGCCAACGGCCACTGCTGCGCTTGACATTTAATGGTCGAATGAGGATAATGGGAGGATTCAAAGCTTAGCTTACCTGATTGTTACTGTAAAATCCAACACTTGTCTGGGTTAAGCGCTTGTAGCTGTTAACTTTTGATTGTAGATTGCAGATCCATGGGTACTCTGGAAATAAAAATTTTCACGACATGAAAACGCGGGAATTCTTCCTAATCGGGTAACTTATTACACAAGACAGTATTCTACATTATATACCACACTATACTTCCCACTACGCACGGTTAACGTTTACGGAAAAGACGCGAAAAACGGTTGCTACCACCCAGACTGCCCACAGAGAGACCCATCTTCTCAGGGACTGCAGTTGCCGTCTCACGGAGCGTCGTCCGTGGTAGTGGCATTTGCGGTTGTTGCAGTTGCGGCTGTTGTGCATAATCCATGTCGATTTGTTCATGACCTTCGAAATGATTCTGTTTGAACACAAGTCCCTCTTGTTGGTTGAGTTTGCGGAACACCGGCTTGTATGCAGACCACTTCTGGCGAATCTGTTTTTGGAGTCGTTGTGGAGTTGGAGCGTCCTCATCCTCCGTGTACTCAGTGACACCTGTAAACCTAACTCTTTTTTCACCATCTTCATTGCCCTCTTCGATAATGCGCGTCACGTCAGCTTCAGAGACAACCATGGTGTTACCAATAACAGAATTTCGACGTGAAATACTAGCAGATCTAGATCTCGAACGAGATTGCACAGTTTGCGCACTAGAACTGACGCCGGCTCTTGATGGACTGCTGACATGGTTCATCTGCAAGGCGGAGTTGCTCCGACTTCTAGTCCTAGACGCAGAGGGAGATTGAGACGGCGAGCCCGCAATCTGAGGCGATCCCAGTCTCATTGGTGATAGGGATACCGGTGCTGACACCGATACCGACATCCGCTTAGCCGCAAGGACCGCTGCAGATGTCGGTGTTGTCTGTATACTGCTGCCATTCTGTTGGTTGGAGTTAGATCTGCTTCTATTGAGTCTTTGCAGTTTTAAGGCATTTTGTGCCTCCAGAGATGCTAATTTCAAAGAATTGAGTGGACTGCTTGGGAATTCACTCAAAGAATCCGTCTCGCTATCGATATCTCCACCAGTTTTCTTCTTCAAATCGCCATCAACATTGACTCTAGCAGCACGAATAGGTGAAGATGGATCAATACGCAGTTGTGGGGTGATTTTCAATGATTCAAGCTCACTTGCAAGTGACTCATCAATAGTCTCGTCAATTGTTTTCGTCTGCGATGGATCGTGCCTGACACTGTTGAGCTCGGAATCACTGGAATTGATACTGGAAGATCTCGAGACACGAACGCTACTGTTTGAAGACGCATTACCATTGGTATCAGTTGTGGTAGTGGTGGTAGTAGGGGTGGTCGCACTATTGGTTGTATCCGGGCTGGGACTTGAAGATTTGTACGGAGAGGTCGTGACCCTTCTTTTCTCCAACGGCTTGCCATAGACACTACCTTCTTTCGCAGATTTCAGAATGTGCTGCTGTAGTCTCTGCTGTGCAGTTAGATGGTGAGGTGTATTGTTTCTAGTTGCCAATGCTGCTGCACGAGTACTCGACTCTTTATCCTGCTCACTATCCCGTGTGATACTACCCATTCCAATAACGCTCTGTCTTCTTCTGACACCTGCTGTGCTTGCACTCACACTTGCACTTGCGCCAGCAGCAGCTGCTGCAGTATGGGAAGAAGGCGACCCACCAGCGGCCCTCAACTGGTTGTAAGATGGAGAGTGAGAGAGGTTCACGCTTGATCTTCTCTGGAGCATCTCTCTGTTCTTGATGGTACTTGGAGATTGCGTGAGCGAGCCAGTTCTAGATGGTGCTCTCGAGTTGTTTGCACTAGAGCTGGCGCTGGCATTAACACGACGTCTCGCCAAGCTCGGAGATCTAGAGATACCACCTGGAGATGCGGTTGAAAGTGGGCGTGGCGAGCCTGTATTAGAGCCATCCGGTAGTGAGTTGTTTGGTGTGATTTTTTGCATTGCCGAGTCACCTATTCTTGGAGGTTCAGAGAACTCATCAGCAGATAGAACTGGAGATGAGGAAGAATCAGAAGATTTTGGCTTACTCTTGATAACTTGTTGTCTCAATGCGTCTGTTCTGGTGAGTGAGTTATTTCTAGACGTGGATGCCGAGATACTGCCTGCAGAATTCGGTCTGTAAAATGGAGAGTGCGCAGATCCGGTGAGAGAAGAAACTCTGGATGTTTGTGCAGATGCTGGTTGTGATGCTACACTGGATACTGTACCTATCACAGAGGCACGTCTCAATTTCATGGTGTTAGGAGAAATGTTCCTCTGCTGCGTTGCTGTTCTCGGTATAATGGGTGCCTTGTGTTCATCGATAGAGTCCATAGAACTGACTCTCCTGACACTCTTTCCGCCCGAGGAGAGAGATGATGGAGGCTGAGATTGTTTCAATTTCTGCTGTGTCAATGAATGGAGATCATTCATATCTTTAGGGGACACGGCACCAGTCCTTTGATGCTCCATTTGAACTTTCATTTCTTTCTGATTTTCAATCAACACACTTAATCTCTTTGCACGATCATTACTCACTCTTTCCTTAAGCTTCTCTCTAAGGTACTCTTTGCTAAACTCCTTGTCCTTGCCATTTGTACAGATATACGTCCATTCATCATGGAGCGACTTGAGTAGGTTAATCATAGTATCCAATAGGCAAATCATTTCTAATGAAACCTTCCGGAATTCTGCGACAAAGATGCTGTAATCGAGGCTCATATTTTTAATCTCCGATCTTTTCGCATATTTGGAAATTAGCGTCAGAATCATACCGTTTTGCTTGGATTGTGTGAAATGAATGATCATTTTAGTCATGGTGACATGAAGTGTCTTTCTCTGTCTCAGATAAGGGGAGAAGTAATTGATGTTCTGGAAGTATACAGTCTTACCTGTTTTTCTAATTTCAATGTAGAGGTCTGCAATTCTCACTAAAGTGAGATACATTGAATACAAGGAAGATGCGTGGGATGCCATTTGCGGCTGTTTCATACTTTTCGTGAGGTGGGAGATGAAACCATGGACGTTCACCTTGAGTTCATCAACAATATTTTGGAATGAGATGCATTTAAGTTCCATGAATTGGAACTGTGTAGTCAGATAAAAGTTCATGATTGACTCCTGGTGTTTCAAATTGATCTCCGGGATCTCTTTGAAATGAAGTCGTGGGATGAGTTCCAATTCTGAGAAGTTCAAATCCTGGAGTTGGGTGGTAAGAGACTCTCTGGTTTCCGAGGTACCGTGATGTTTGTTAAATTGACTTAGCGCTATATTGTACCTTTGTAGAATCACATCATAGACACTCTTGAGTAAGAAGTCCAGAAGAACGAGTGTTTCTTGTATCTTTTTCTTGTTTGGAAGTGTAACGAGTTTGTCTAGTGGCATCCCATATGGTCCCACGGGATGCGTCCTGCTGATATTCTCCAGTGAGTCGAATGAGATTGGTGCTAACACCAACGGTACATCGATCTTCTGCGCTGTATTGAATTTAAGGCAGTTCTGTAACAATTCGGCCCTTCTATAGAAATTATCGTTCAGATTGAAGATGGCACCAGCAAGAAGCATTATTGACTGTGGGTCGTATACAGTGTCGGCATTGACACGTACCGATTCATTGATAGTGGCAACCTCCTGGTGGAATCGGGTGATCTTCTCGAGCGTGTAGTGGTACTGCATGAGTTTTGCGTCTATGGGGAAAAGTGTCTTGGCTGTATTCCCCAGCATTGGCTTTTGTTCTGGCGCCCTTTTTGTCGCTGCCATGTCTTGCCTTGTCTCCTGTTGAGACATGCTGCTACTGTTGCTGCTGTGTACTGTCCTTGTGTGTGGCGGTGGATTGTCTTGTCTCTGTGAAGATGAGCTGGTCGCATGTGGTGCAGAACAGGAACAATAGCGAGCGAGTGGGTATTTCAATTCCTTTCTTCTATACACTAAGCTATTTCTATGGCGTACGGATCTAGATACTATGAACAGGCTACTGTACAGTGGGTGGTGGGGTGGCGAGGGGACTAGCGGTGGCGGCCAAGCAGCCACTTCCACACGATCTCCTTCTGAAGCTTGCGACGGCCCTCTTGGTCCTGCGTAGTTTGGCCTTGTCCCTGGCCTAAGCCTGGCTGCTTCTGATTTCGGAGCGTGTCTAGAAAGCCCTTTTTCGTGTCTCTGTCGAACTTTTCGAGTTGTTTGGAGGACACCATCGTCATTCGGCGCACGGAACGGAGACGACGGAGACAGAAAATTGCCATTGCAGCACCGGTAAAGATACTTGCTGCAACGACGGCACTGAATGCAATGTTGGAATTCTCAATATAGTTCTTGAGATTCATCCCGTAGAACGCAGGCAGTAACGTTGCCACGGTGAATCCAAGGGTGAATATGGCAATCCGGAGCTCAAAGACCATGAGGAAGTTACGGTTTGCATCAAGAATAATGTTCACAATGTCTTCTGTGGATTTGATATCGTTGATCATCGTTTCAGCCTGCTGGACAATCTCATCACACTGTTTGTAGTATGACTCTAACAACATCTCAACTTCACCCGTATCTCTTCCCTCACTGCCTTCATGGACCATAGAAGGTGGTTTCACATTCACATTATCAAAAGTCTGCTGTATATCATCTTTGCTTGCACCAAGTTCACTCTCAGAGGGAACGATCGAGTCGATTTCCGTATCGTGTATTCCCTGATGGGACAGGCGATTGTCTGGGTCCTGGACGTGTGTTGGCTTGCCATGAACATCGGAATGGGGGTTAGATGTGATATTTGGCATAGCTGCCGTCCAGTGGGCAGACTTAGACGATCCTTCCTCTCCAAATCGTCTTTTCATCTCGTAGTTATCTGTCAAATACATGCTTTCCAGATCTTCATCGTTATCTAACAACTCATCGAGGGTATTTCTGATCAAAAGAGACTTTTGGTAAAACATCGTCAATGCTTTAGAATAGACGAGCAAATCTCTCAAGTTGGTTCTATCAATTTGGGAATCCAACTCGTTCAAAATTTTTTCAACTTTCTCCACATGAGTTCTCAATTCAGTCTCTAACACGGCCATAACATTCACCAAGATACATTCCAGAGCTCTAAATTCGTAATTTTGATTAATCATGTTTGTATTGTATCCATAATGGGTACCTTGTAATCCCAGCATACCACCATGTACCACTTTTGTCTTCAATTTACTTTCGAGATCGTACATGAACAAACTTAATCTACCAGCTGACTGAGGTGATGCAGTATCAAACACCAGCACTTCATTCCTTTTGATCAACGCTTTAATATGTAACAAGTTCACAAGTATACCGTTACTTCTGACGGCTATACTTGGTGCCACGTCCACATTGGATGAATCAATCTTTCGCAGATCTCTCGGAAATAGTTTATTTTGTTGAAGGAATGAAGCACGTGGGAACTTCTTGGAGACGGCACGAACAGTACCCATGGAATCCACAACAGTACACGATATCGTCGACACATCTGGTGATATCGGTTTCAGCACTTTCGAAGTGGAAGATAGAATAGAATAGTCATGTGCGCTTGCTTGTTGTAATTTTAGCGGCGAATGAACTCGATTGAATAACAGCCACTGGGGTCGTCTGAAGGGTGCGATCATTGGGTTTGCCCTCATTAATGGCATCACCCTCGCTGGGAGTATTGTGTGTCGCCCCATCTGTGGTTGTGTTGTGACTGGTATCGATCACAAACCATGCCAGGGCCATGTAGAGACCACACACAGACCCCAGAGACCAGACACCGATCGATCTACTGTGAATGAATAAACGGAAAAGCGAAGACTGCGGAATTTCAGGCTTTCTTCATGATTACAAGATACAAGATACGACACGTGAAAGACTGCTGGGACGGGCTGGTTCTGGTAAAGGGTACTGGTGTTGCAGCGGATTGATTGCTTTAGAGTTACAGTAACTATAGAGGGGCGTTGTATGGGCGTGTATGGGTGCGGCACGGCGCGGAACATTGGTTCTCCCGCTTAATCGAAGAACTTTCTGGACTGGGATGGGCCGAACATCTCTAGCTTGATTGCAGGAAGTGCAGACTCAGAGACGAGCTTGAGTCTCTCGTCAAGGGTGTTGTTGACAGAGATTCTGCCCGTGTCATTGGTGACAATGACACCGCCAGCGAGGTCCTTGCTGAGGAAGTTCTTGTCGTCAACTGTGAACTTGACAGCAAAAGATGCCTTCTTTTCAAAGTTCTCAGTTGCTACTTCCGCTGCTTCCTTAGCAACAGCAACGTCTGACTCTCTCACCTTGATGACAACAGAAGATTCCATAAGGGAGTAGAGACATTCTTCAATCAAACCAGCGAGAAGGGTCTTGTAACTTCCCTTCTTTGTAGCAATCTTCTTGAGTTCTTCTTGGGTGGCAGCAAAGATAGTTTCGAGAGCTTCTTCTCTAGTAGCCAACACCTTTAATCTCGTCTTGTTAGAAATGGTGGATTTGGTGATTTGTTGCGCTAGAGATGCCTTCTTGAATTTATCTTGATAAGCAGCATCGATAGCGTTGATTTCGGAACGCACAATGGATGCCTTCTCAATCTCGTACTCCTCGTCGGCCTTGACTCTAATCTCCTTGGCCTTCTCCTCTGCCTCCTTCGTTATGAAGGACTCCATCTTCTTCAATTCGCCCTGAACCTGTAGTATTCCATTCGTCAAAAGCGTGTGGTGATGTTAGTATTCTGTTGCTGCGTCATTGAGTCATTGAGTCAATGCGCCGATGCGCCGTTTGCCGTCCACATACCTGGTCGTCTGTCATTGCTCTTGCGGATGACATTGCTGTGATGTGATGTGCTGTGCTGTGCTGTGCTCCTCTATTGCCTGGTATCCAGACCCGAGACGCCAGACCCAGAAGCAGCCACCCGCCAGCAGCACCGCTCTCTTCAACACTTTCAACTTCACTTCTCTTCTCCTATTTCAAATCCTCGCTCCTTTTCTTCTCGTTATCTCCACAGTACAAACAGCTTCTATCCTCTAACACCCCCCATCACCCATCACACATCACACACACCCTGCAACCACACACGCCTGCAGTGATGGCCATACGCACATTGCAGACGTTCTGGCGACGTGCTTATACCTCTGCCTCTACTTCTACCTCAGCTCCAAGGCTGATAAAGACCTCCCCCACAGCTATAAAGAAGGAGGAAATTTCTCCATTAAACAAAAATGCTTGCGGAATTCAGCATTTATCAGAAGAATTACACGCACAATTATTCCCCACTCAGAAACTCACTAAACCAACTCCACAACTCACAAAAGTGGCATTACAATATTTGCAACAGAATGAACTTTTGGGGAAACCATGTTCCGAAAACGAACCAATATCCTTTAAACTTCCACAGCTCAATGGAGATAATATCAATACCCATTTCTATAATATTGGATTGAAGAGTTCTGACAAATATGAACAATTATGTACAAAACTTTGCAATTTGGGGATGAAACCTCCCAAAAAACCGGAATCTTGGGTATTTGCCAGTGGATGGACTCGATATACGTACAATGAACCACCTAAAACAGTTCCATATCCATTAGAGGATGAACTTGTGTATGATTGTGAAGTCATGTACAAACAATCACCATATGCCGTGATGGCTACTTGCATGTCTCCAGATGCATGGTATTCTTGGTGCTCTCCATATTTAACTGGTGATAGCCATGTGAATAATCATTTGATACCCATGGGAACTGATAAAAGAGATTGTTTGATTGTTGGACATAATGTAGCATTTGATCGAGCTAGAGTGTTAGAAGAGTATCAACTTGAATCTAATGGGGCTTTCTATTTGGATACCATGTCCTTACATGTTGCCGTCAGTGGGATGTGTTCACGACAGAGAGGAGTTTGGATGAAATATAAGAAAAATGTTAGACAAAAGATTCAAGAGAAGGAGAAAACTCTAGATGATTTCAGAGATATGATCCAAAATGAGGAATTGAGATACACAATGTCTAACCTAGTATTGGATGAAGAGTCTGCAGATGATGACAACGATGTCAATTTTGCTCTCAGACAGGACCCATGGATGAAAAATAGTTCCATGAATAAATTAAGTGACGTTGCGGAACTTCACTGTGGAATCAAAATGGAGAAACAACTGAGAGATCATTTTGCTACAACTGACGTTAATGAAATTAGACATCTCTTTCAAGATCTCATGCACTATTGTGCCGATGACGTGCTAGCTACATATCACGTTCTTCATAAAGTGTACCCGACATTCAAAAAGGTCGTCCCACATCCTGTAAGCTTTGCAGCTCTACGACACATCAATACCTCTTTCTTACCGACTAATTCAAAATGGGAAGAGTATATTCATAAATGTGAGGACATGTACCAGAAATCGAAGGTGAAAGTGGAAGAACAAGTACATCGCATCTGTCAAGAGACGGTGTCGCTCAAGGACAAAGCTAATGATCCAACTCCACCTTGGGAGAACAATCCTTGGCTTTCACAATTGGACTGGACAATAACACCTGTGAAAATGACAAAAGCTGGTGAACCGTACAAAAATCAGAAATTACCAGGATACCCAGAATGGTATAAGAAACTCGTTGTTAAAAATGAGCTCACCTTGACAGTCAAATCAAGAGTATCCTTACTATTACTCAATCTTCTTTGGGAAAATAATCCCATCTTTTGGACAGAATCCAAAGGATGGTGTTTCATTGTGGACAAGGCTGACATGGAAGAATTTATAGAGAAAAAGTATGTTCATGTGAACCCTGAAGAATTACTTGCATTGGGTGCCAATAATACCGAGGATGGAAAGACTAGCAAGCCAAAGAAGGTAAAGGCAAAAGCAAAGGCAAAAGCAAAGGGAAAGGAAAAAAATGCTAAAAGTGCAAAGTCCAAAACAGGAAAAGAGAAAGGTGAGATCGATGAGGTATTGGTGGCAGAGAATGTTTTTGAGGAAGGAAATGAAATAGATGCTACGGTAGAGGAAACCAAAGAGCCAAAATATGCAGAGAAGGATTTATTAGTTAGAAAAAACTTGGAGAATCTTCTCAGAGATTGCAAGACACTATTCAAGATCCCACATGAGAATGGACCCGATGCAAGAGTGACGTCTCTCATATCCAAGCCATTTTTGAGGTATTATGAAGAAAATGTATTGTCTTCTAAGCAAGAGGTTGCTAAGGAAGCCTTTCAGATGAATGTCATGAATAGTTACTGGGTTTCATCAAGAGAACGTATCATGAATCAATTTGTCGTGTACGAAACCACTCTCAAGCAACAACAATTACAAGAAGAGGAATCCAAAAAATTGGGAAACAAAAAGGAGAAAAAAAAGAACAAAACCGCTAATGAAAACAGAGAATTAGGGTTCATTATTCCACATATTATACCGATGGGTACTATTACCAGGCGTGCAGTTGAGAAAACATGGCTCACTGCTTCCAATGCCAAGAAAACACGTCTTGGATCAGAGTTAAAGTCTCTCATTCAAGCACCACCAGGTTATTGCTTTGTGGGAGCCGATGTCGATAGTGAAGAGTTATGGATCGCTTCACTTGTTGGTGATTCCGTTTTCAGACTTCATGGAGGTACTGCATTGGGGTGGATGACTTTGGAAGGTACAAAAAATGCCGGGACAGATCTACATTCAAAGACTGCTAAAATTTTGGGCATCTCGAGAAATGAAGCTAAAGTTTTCAATTATGGTAGAATTTACGGTGCCGGTGTGAAGTTTGCTACATCTCTCTTGAAGAAGTTTAATCCTTCAATCAGTGATGAGAAGGCCGATGAGGTTGCCAAGACATTGTATGCCGAGACTAAGGGCAAGACAAGTGTTGTGAAAGTGCCCTTCAATAAAGGTGAGGAAAAAGTGAAGATCTGGTATGGTGGATCTGAGAGTGTTGTTTTCAACAGACTTGAAAGCATTGCTGAACAAGATGATCCGAAAACCCCTGTTTTAGGTGCCGGAATCACTGCTGCATTGACCAGAACTAACTTGAACTCCAAATCGTTTTTGCCCTCACGTATCAACTGGGCCATTCAATCATCGGGTGTGGATTATTTGCATCTACTTTTGGTATCGATGGAGTATTTATGCAAAGTGTACAAGGTTGACGCTAGACTCGCAATTACTGTTCACGATGAGGTGAGATATATGACGAAGGAGGAGAACAAGTATAAGTTGGCCATGCTACTTCAGATTGCTAACTTGTGGACGAGAGGTATGTTCTGTTTCCAGTTAGGAATTGAAAATATTCCACAAAGTTGTGCTTTCTTCTCATGTGTTGATATAGATCATGTGCTTCGTAAGGAAGTTGATTTTGATTGTATTACACCATCGAATCCAGATCCTATTCCTCACGGTGAAAGTATAGATATCTATCAATTGCTTGAGAAGGAAGAAATAAAGGAGATGTTAACCAATCTGAATGACGATGCAGAACTGAAGGATCTTGTTGAAAACCTTAAGATAAGCAGACCCGTTGAAGCATTGGATAAAAGACTGGACATGTCAACAAAAGTCAATTGGACCAAGTTACAAATTTGCAAGACCGATAAGGAGTTTAAGGCTAAGAAGACGTTGTTCTTCAAGGCCGTTGATCATTCGAAACTTGAGAGGTTTAGCAAGAAATTGATGAAGGAGGATAACCAAATAGACGAGGTTGTTTGCGATGGACTTTTCGATACTAATGGAGAGGTTCCTGATGCCGAATTGTTAGATGCCGGTGCTGTTTTGGAGCAAAACTGGGATACTATTGTAGGACACGACGAAAAGAAGAGCTCAAAGAAGACGTACAAGAGTGAAAGTGCTACAAATATTCAGATTCAAAGTCACACCGAGAAGAAGAAGAAGAAGACGGTAAAGAGTAGAGTCACAAGAAAGAAGAAGTCAACTGAGTCCAGTGAAGTCAACATTCCGCCGCTTTCCGAAGGGGAGACTCTGGAAGTTGCTGCATCGTCGGAAGTTCCCCTACAAACGATGACCATTGACGAAATGTACGTGGACGCGTTGGCCTCCCGATTCCTGAAGACCCACGGCACCGCACAGGCTCCATCGGCACCATCGGCACCACGGCGTCAGAACAACGCTCCACCGACGCTGCACGGGCTGACGATGCACGAGTTGATGGAGGTGTGCAGCTAGTGTAGACTGTTGCAGTTGTGTATAATGTAGTGAAGAGTGAAATGAAATGAAGCTGAGGACTGAGGACTCGCGCAGTGGCAATTTGCCGCAACTCACTCCGTGCGCAACCGATAGCCAGCAGTTACAACAGGTGGTTGGTGGGTGGGTGCTTTCAGAAGGCTAAGTATACAGCACAGTGTACAGCACAAGAAGGCACGGTCATTACTCTAGAACGTTGCAGCAGAGTGGCAATGGCATCACATTTCGACTGGAACACCATCCCCGGTGTGCACTCCCAAAATGATGGCAACTACGCCCTGAACAACGTGGACACCGGTAACTCTAATCAAGTCCTTCAGTCAAATGCACCTGTTACAGACCACTTCGACGACTTCTTCAACAGCCAGTTATCTCAGAACGGTACCCTACAACCACCGGCAATGGCCGGTAATGGTGCGTTCTCATCGTTGCCTCCTAATCTACAACAGGTTCTATCGCAGCCTCCTCCTACCGGTCCGAATGATGGTAATACAACCAACTCCACCGGACAAACGCAACAACCACAACAAAATCAACTGCATCAACTACAGCCATTGAATAGGCTGCATGATTTAGGCAAATCTGACACCAGCATCACACACTCACTTAATAATCTGACCTTGTCCCCAACTAGAGGACGGTCGTATAGTGATGATACTCTTGATAAGATGAAATCTCTGAAATCAAGCATGACACCATCTGGTATAGCGACAGGAAATTCTCCTCTTCATAGAGTAATGGAGAATCCTACATACTCCAGTAGTACTGATACATTGATTGCCGATAATGATAGTACGATACCACTATCATTAACTATTCAAGATATGTCACAGAAAGAAGTGAAGACCTATTTGAGGTGGTATGAGAACATCCAACAGAGGAAAAATACCTCAAAAGTAGTCACAATAGATGACGTCTTTAATTTCATGAGGAACTTTAAAGTCCCACAACAGATAAAGGATAGACTCAAGGCATCATTCGCCAAATGGGCGGGATCTTTGAATATAGGTCATTTTTTCGCCTTGATGAGATTATTAGCTCATGCATTATATGGGAAACCATTGACTAGATCTCTGGTGATGATTGTGGCTCCAATTCCTTGTCCGACACCAATTTTATCTAGAAAGCGTAAAGAAGACTCAACAGTGAATGATCCAATCGAAGATGCTCCTCCTGATCCAGCTGAACCGAAGAAGAAGTTGGACATTGACTCCTTCACAGAATTCATTCTCACAGGTGAGAGACCTTCAAGTGGGCCATCCAGGAAGAAGAGACTTTCAAGTAAGAAGGTTATGTTTTCTGATGTTCTCAGTTTCTCCTCATCTCCAAATGAGATGAATGATTCCAATCAAACTGCAGGAGCTGTGGTAACGAGCCCACCACAAGAGCACGCACTGGATTACTCACTTCCAATGAACCAACTTCTCGCTAAGTTGAGGGGAGAGACTGTCACGCCAGACCAACAGCAGCCGCAACAACAACAACAGCAGCAACAGGAGCAACAACAACAACAACAGGTACCACAGATGTTTCAACAACTCACTGAGAACGAGGAAGAAGAATTGAAAGATGTGCAGATTGATACTTTTAAGAATATCACACAAAAGGCAGCGCAGCTGAACACCGTTTCTGATGACGGTCTAGTCCCTTTGAAACCCGACTTGACAGGCAGTGCCTCCAAATCAATGAAAGAGCACTTCATGCAACAATTTGAACAAACTTTCAATTTCAACAACGCTACAAATACATTCAATACTGCGTATCCAAACATTGCTGCACTCTCCGCAAACGAGACTGGAAATACGGCACAAGTATCACCTCCTTTGAAACCTGACTTGCCGCCAAGATCGTTCGCACCTACTGCCCCAACGTATCCATTGGTACAGAATATGACAGCTGCAGGATCTCCTAATATTCAAGTTCAAGTGCAAAATACCCAAGGTGTGGTACAACCCCAACAATCCACGCAAACTACAGATTATTTTGGCATGGTGCAGCAACAAACCCAGAATGTATTGCGTGCTTTTGAAACCGGTAATCGTGAGAAGCCACTTCAAGTTCCACCGGTTCCTCCACGTTCTAGGGCATCGAGTTCTCCACCGCCAGTGCAACCTCCGATGCCGCCTCCACCAAGATCGCGGAAAAGCTCTAGGGCCACAGAAACCTACAATTCGATACCAGCACCGATACCAGCACCAGCACCATCCCAGACAGCCGCTAATGGTGACTACAGTCATCCAGCTCTTCCACCGAAGCCAATGTTGAATGAAAAGCAGAGAAAGCAATTCTTATCAATTAATGATGAGTTGAATAAACCTGTCGGCAACACCCCTCAATACCCGAATATGAATGGACAGAATAATTTGAACGTTCCTGGGGTGCCATCAATGACTAACATACAATCTCTGATGAGTCCAGCTGGTCAGATGAGCTTACATCAGCTCACACCGTCTCCACAATTAGGCCAAATGGGACAAATGGGTCAGGTTCCAGGTGGTGGAGGATTCCACGGAAACATTGCCGGCCAATTCAACTACCAACAACAACCACAACAGGGACATCAGCAGAATGTGGGAATAGGTATGAGCATGGGTATGTACGGTGGTGGATGGCCACCATTACAGCAACAGCATCAACAACCGCATCAACAACAGCAACAATTGCAACAGTCCCAGATGACTGGGCAACGTCAAACAAGTCCGACGCCGAACTGGTCCGGCTGGCAGATTTGAGTCTCGTAACATTTCCAAGGTATACTCTATGTATGTATGACTTCTAAAAGTACAGTTCGCAGCAGCGGCCAATGCCAATCAATCCCAGTAGTTTTGATTATTGGCACTTTCCACTTTCCGCATCGCCTGTCCGAGGCCGTCAAATTTTGAACGAACGCAGTTGAATTTCAGACTTCAACAACTAATGGCCATGTTTCGACGGGCCAGGGGTCCGGGCAGGGTGGCATCTGGGCTTCTGAATGTTGGCACACAGCAGCAATACACAGCAACAATGCCTCCTGTTCAACAAGTGCAGACTCAGTTTCAGCAGCCATCTATCTTTGACAAGTTGAAGATGGGTTTCCTCATGGGCGTACGTTCACAATATGCAATTTCACAATGATCACGGGGCGACTTCGACGTTCACTACTACAACCGATCAATTTACTAACATATCCCATGTTCTATTTACTTTGTCTTTTCTACAGTCCACCGTCGGTGCAGTCTCTGGTTTGGTTTTCGGTGGTTACGCAATCCTGAAGAGTGGTGCACCAAATGGTGTCGTCAACACCTTGGGTCAGTACATTCTCGGATCTGCTGGTTTCTTCGGTATGTTCATGAGTGTCGGTTCCATCATTCGTTCTGAAGACTTCAATGATGGTCACCTCTCAAACTTGGGAAAGCCAGATAATCTCGCAGATTTGAGGGCTAGATTGATGGCTAGACACATGATCCAGATGGAAAACATCAAGAAGAACCTCTAATTTTCTCATTCCGGTGTGACCATCGCATCTAACGCTTTCTATGGAATGCAAAACTGGACAATGGTGAATCAACCAGGTTCTTTCCATACTTGGTTCTAAATGGTATGTCATTATAATCTTTCACCATTCCCTCTTCGAGTATTCTCCTTTTCATGTATCTAGTTTATTTCAACATCATTCAACATTCAACATTCTACTATTATATGCGCCTTTTAGTAGTGTACATAGTCTGAGTTTCCTACAGTGAAAAGCAGCTGTCAGCCTCAGTGCGTGACGAATCTGTGATGCGAAGTTCAATCATCCAATCGTCGCCAAACTACCTACACTAGCATACCTGCTCGCAACCCCGTTACTCGACATTGATGCATTATAGTGTCATGAAGCTATTCATACTTTAATCGTACTCGACTGCCTGCTCTTTGGCAACATGCCCTCAAAGCCCGCCAAAAAGCTCTCTGTTGTCTGGGGTCTGGTTTGGTCTTCGCATTTAATTCTCAGAAATGTGAAACAAGGCGATGCACTTTCTAAAACGCTGTAGGAACTTTCTGACGGGTCTCGATTTCCTTGAAACAACTACAGATCTACAATACCACTAAATACCACATTGAAATGTTATGATGCCGCATGTGTATCTCGTTCCTGGGAAAACCGGTTATTTCTGCCCGTTGACTTAACTTCTTTGACTGTGTTTCAGATTCCACATTGCTATACCAGCCTTCAGTTTATTTTGATTTATTCGACTATTGCCAACAGCGCAAAACACACAAGGTAAATCTGCTGGGTTTGTTGGTGGGAGGGGTCGTATTGCTTGTGATGTGAATGTCCTGGAGCTTAGTACAACTACTACTTCCTCTTATTCACTGTTTGCTTTTCTCAACGACCTTTTTCGTTGTTCGTTGGACCAAAGTGATCTACAAAATCTACTTACCATAAGTACAAATATGGTCACAACAAAACTTAGCAATCAGGTATCTTTGAAAGCACTTTCAAGGACACCTTCTGGTAATGTTTACCATCAAGACTTGAAGAATATATTCTCCGTTCTTTTATTTTGTTTGGACCTCAAAAGTATTCCAACAAAACCATCATCCTCGTTACTGAAGTTTTCCCTCAAAAAATCATCTCAGCCATACACATTCACTGTCGAGAATGCCATTGATACGATGTCAAAATTGCACATTGATCTGAAATACAATTCCACTTCAACTGTATTGTCATATGAAATAAACAGTGAATTTGCATTCGAACTATTACGAGTGTTCTATGCCGCCAAACTATTACACTGTCCAGATGATAAAACATGTAAATTTCTGAAAAGCAAGAAAATGATTTTGCAGCCAACTCCAAAGGGTGTTGCAATACTTCATCAGTTTTGTCTCAAGATGGGGATATCTAATGTTGAAGCCCTGAAAATGCCAGAGATATTGCATTCCAACTTCAATACAATGAAGTTGATGGAATTTGAGAGGCACTCTAGAACTGACAATATCATCCACAATGAACATTCTGACAAACTATTATTTAGTCGTTTGATGGGTCCCCGTATGAATATGTGGTCCTCGAAGAACGGGCCTGAACCTATCTCAATCCTCGATGCAGATTTGATGATGAAACCAAAGTTCAACAATTTCTCGACTTTTGTAAATGAGGAAGCTACACTCAATGATGATGAAGATAAACAACATTTCTCCGATGTTAATCCACTTGAAGATAGTGCTGCATTTTTAGATTATTTACGAAGCAGGCAAAAGGATACTGCCGAAACCATCAATCAGTCTGACGAAGAAGAGAATGTAGCAGATATAATTGCTCATTCGGCGTCAGATGACATTTCTCCGTTCTACCACAGATTCTTCACTAACCCTGACTCAGATTCTCATGTCCAGTACTATGTTTCAACCAACGGTGTCAGGTTTTTCAAAGCGAAATGTATCAAAATAGATGGATATGACAAGTGCGTGAAGAACTGTTTCTCTGGAAAGGCTTTCATTCAATGCATTACAGATTGTACCGACCTGATGTACTACAAGGATGCATTGAAAATTGCCAATAATTTTGTCAAGTGGAAACTTATTGAAAGCATGTCTCATGACACTAACCAGAATGTGTTTATGCCGACCAAAGAAGCATTATATGTTGTCAGTGAAACAGGAAAGGATTATGTGAAGTGGTTTGTCAGCAAATCGGTATCTCCGGCTGATATCTACTTGGTCATGCAACCTGATGACGTTTCATCCTCAAAAAGTGGAGAAAAGGACTCATCTGATCTTTCTTTAGAAAAAGTACTGAGAGATCCAGGACTCAAATATCTTTTCCGAAATTTCATGGTTGAAAACATGTGCGGTGAAAACTTGAATGTTTATGATGAGATAACAGAATTTCAAAGAAAGATAAAGATTTTGAGAAAGATGGTTTCCCTAAAAGATAAAGAGAAGAAGACTTACTTTGAGCAAATCAAGAGCGATAAACTGTTTGAGATTCTAGAACAGCAGCAAAAATCGAATGCTTTGAAACATAAAAAACTCACCATTTACACAGCCATGAATAAACTTACCGAATTTTGTGTCTCCAAAGTGTACATCATATTTGCAATGTATGTTTCTGAGGATGCACCAAATGAAATCAATCTAGACTCTAGACTGAGGTCTGAGATACGCAATTATATTCATTTTGAGGGGATATTTGATACCAAGGATGTCAATTTAGCAGATATTAAATCGAAGATTAGCTTTGAAGAGCCAACGTTGTTGCTGAGAAATGGTGTTTCCTCCTGTGAGGAAGCAGATGATGTTGGACACAAAGAAGAACACCAGGCTCTTGATGATATGTTGTCAAATTCCTTAGATCATAATGATAACCCAAATGTGAATAAATCAGAGACGGATAAGAATATGAAGATTGTAAAATCTCATTCGAATTTGGCATTGAAACTGAAACATCTGCGAGACGTAGATGTTCCACAGTTATCTCCTACGGATGTTTTCTTTGGACCCAAGCTGAATTTTTTGGACGATATGGCAGTTTTTTACGAAGAAGTCAAACGGAAGGTGTTCAAGATGATGGAAACGGATTCATTTGCAAAGTTTTTGAACTCTGAACAATTTAGAGAAAATTACACTCTTGCAAAAAGGTCATTGACTTGATGCACTTGTAATGAGATGCAGACAATTTATGTTTAGCTTAGCTACTCAGTTATTCTTAAAATTTTTATTGAAAAGTAAAAAATACTAAATATACATTGCTCTCGATCCTGTATGGAAAGCAAGATG
>JAMYHI010000285.1:0-26542 GCA_025531525.1 Pichia sp. P7020A
TGTGGAATCTTGTAAATAGGTGATGCATGAGTGTAATAATCATCAGCGCATGTGAATCCAAACATCTTAGATGTGAAGATGTCGTCGAAATCCTTGAGTTTCCAAATCTTGCGTACCATCTCATTAGTATACTGGGATTTGAATACTGGATTCTGAATGAGCTCGTTGGAATGAGATTTGATGAGCATCAGTAATGGGAAAGTCAGAGCCGTGGAATAGCAGAGGGAAGAGATAAACCCATTCTCGAGGAAGTAAGAGGATCCTCTCAAATCCCAAATGGAATTGAGGGCAATGGCAAGATTCACTTGAGAGTTCTCACCCTCCTGTGCAAGATAGTTAGACATCACAATTGACCCGAGACTGATACCAAAGAGATAAATCTTCCTATGCGGATACCTTTCTTTGAAATATCTAATAGTCTCTCTGATATCTTGTGTCCATAATGCACAGAATAGCTTCGGTGTGGAGATGTTCACATTACCACAACCTCTAGAATTGATCACATATAGATCAAAGTCTTCGTTTTTGCTAAGCCTACTGAATAGACATCTGATGTAAGACTCTGCAGAGGAGCCTGACAACCCGGTCAATGCAATTACTATGGCCTTCTCATCTTCAGAATGCAGTTCATCCAGTTCTCTTTGTGTCATGTACCTGACCTTATCACCGAGGTCTCTCGGTTGATTTTCAGGAACAACCATCTTCTCAGCATCGAAATCGTTGAATCTCTCCTTGGAGACAACATGATCCAGTGCGATAGATCCACCATCTTCGGCAATGAGAATCTGACGCTGAAAATAGAGCACATCAACACGCCGGAACGTCCGAATGCCGGCAAAAATGGTTTGCAGATGTCCATTAAACAAAAATGGGTTAAGTAGAGACCATGCATTCTCTCTCAATTCAGGGACGTTCTCGTTGATAAATTCTTTCATAGAGACGGTATCGACGGTCTCAGAATTTGCAAATCTGATGGGGTTGTATGCATATGATGGTATCACTCTGTTGATAATGTTATAATTGCTGACGAAGAAATGAATTGTATAAATAACCACAATCAAGACGCACGAATGCTGAAAAGAGCTCGTGGATATCCCCGCTGCATTGGCCGCAGAGTATATCCATTCCATAATATTAACCACAGGTGGCTGCATGCTGTGTGGAATGCGCTTGTTGATGAAGATCCACTCTCCAATCAAAGTTTGACTCTCAAGGAGGAAGAAAGGAGCATCGCTTCTGATTGGAGCTCGGAGTCTGAGGTCTGAGGCCTTAAGGTCTAAGCGTACTGAAAATATTTGATTGAGGACTGGCCATAAAGCAGGCCGCGTAAAGCGTAAAGCCAGTAATTATTAATTTTCCCCAGTGAATTCCTCCGGGTTCCCAGCGAATCCGCGCCGTTTTACTGAGGATTGCAGGGGGCGGCCCACGAACTTTAACCGGGCTTTATCTTATCGGCACAGCTGGATCTGCCATATGGTCTTCTTTCACCAATACGTTCCTCATTGTATACTGTAGTAGATGATCAAATGGAAGGGGACACATCATCAACATATTGCTTAAGACTAATTCCCGAAAATGCCCCAGGGGGGCGGTTTTTATGAACGGTCGATCTAAATTTGATATCGATCACATAACCTTCGTAATCCCTACCACTCACCCAAGAAAAAATGACTCCGGGGGAGCAAATGAAACGCAATTCAAGCTCAAATTTGCCAAGCGATCATGGCTTCCAAGAGCCGTTGATCCTGTAGTTTTTCCATGTTAACCTCAAAAGAATTAGGGAATATCCTTCCATTAACTACTGCATGTAATAATGCTAATTTGCACCACAACTACATTGATTTCCCTTGTTTGCACCCTTTTGAGTGGTACTTGCAATAGCGATAGCTTCCGTAGACACTGTACAGTCTGTGATCAAAGAATGAGGCAAGAAACTTAACACCATTGTGGTATAGACGGCTTTGATCCTGTTTTTTTTTGCATATATCAATCCTCTGTACTTTAAGGGCTGTTCTGTTGTCATGATGTTGTATAGACCTCCCTTTTATGCGGATCACTAGGTTCAAAAATTTCTTTCTCTATTAAATGCTGGCTAATAAGAACTATTTATTTTAAATTTATTGATTCCCCCTAACCCCTAACCTAAACTACCTTTTGAAAAATTTTTAAGATTCTTTCGCGCCTTTATATTATACTCAAAACTTTTCTTTTCAACAAATCCGATGTAGTGTAATGGCTAGCACGGTCCGCTCTCACCGGGCAGATCCGGGTTCGATTCCCGGCATCGGAGCATCTATTTTGTTATTTTTTTGCATCATTGAAACAGTGATTATCCTTTAGTGCACGAATGGAGCAGTCACACGGTGATAGAATACATTGAATCAATCGCTAGTTCATCTACATAATAGTATAAATCAATGTTACTAATTGGTAGGAGTGTAAGCAGATACATAAATCAATGTTACTAATTGGTAGGAGTGTAAGCAGATACTGAGACACGAATAGTACCAGACTATGCTTAGTTTGGAATTTCCAACACGATCTTGCCTGTAGTTTTTCTGCCCTCCATAGAGGTAGTTGCGACAGGATATTCCTTTAAGGGGAACACCTTGAAAATATCAATGTTCAATTCGCCAGAGCTGATCAAGTCAAACAAAGTTTTGGTGTAATGCTGGAATTCTTCAGGTTCAGTGATGTAGCCATATAGTTGAGGTCTTGCAATCTTGATATTCTTTGGAGAGAGTCTGTTGATGCTCAATGGAGGAACCACACCTGAGGCATTGCCAAAGGAAATGATTGTACCCTTACGCTTGACAACCTTCATGTCAGTTTCCCAAGTATCCTTTCCAATTGAATCAAAGATTGCATCGACACCCTTACCATTGGTAATTTCTAAAACCTTCTCACCAATTTGTTCATATGTAAGATCAGTGGAGTTGAGTAAGAATTCCGCTCCATTTGCTTTGGCCTTAGCTAATTTCTCGTCGGTAGAGGCGACAGCAATAACGTGTGCCTTTTTGATCTTCCCGATCAATTGATCTAAAATCAAACCAACACCACCTGAAGCAGCAGTAACCAAAATATAGTCTCCTTCCTTAACAGCATATGCCTCATGGACAAAAGTGAGGGCAGTTAGACCTTGAATCAATGCAGCCGCATAGAGCTTGAGTTGTTCATCGGTCGCATCTTTACCTAGATTGATGATGCTTGGCTTATTGGAGTCCAGTTTGGTGTATTGACAGAAGTTGGCATTACCCAAATATGCGATCTTGTCCCCGACATTAATGTTCTTGACCTTTTCACCAACAGCAACAACTTCGCCGGAAGCTTCCCTACCTGGAACGTATGGGTATGTCGCTGGATAAACACCGAGGCGGAAATAAACTTCAATGAAGTTAACACCAGCGTATCTATTCTTAACTAGAATTTCAGTTGCACCAATGTCAGAAGGAACGGGATATTCAGTAGTGTACTTTAAGACTTCAGGACCACCTTTTTCCTCATAGAAGATAGCGGCTTGTTTATTTGGGACAGTAAAAGTGGTCATTGTGCGATTGAGTTGATGGAAATGTTTAAGATTGTACTGAGCGGTCAATTGCGTAGCTTTTCTCAATGCCAGTTTCAGTAGACTTTTACTAGAAGCAGCAGTAACAGAGAAGACTGAAGGACGGAGCAGTAACTGTGACATTTGGGGAAATCCCTCTCTTTTTAAGCAAGAGAGACCAGCTCCGTCAACTGCGGAATCTGGGGTAACCACACTTTTGATGAGTAATGATTTTTCGAGGGCCTGCACAGTGTATTCGTAAGCAGCTGAAAGCTGAGAGTGCTTAGCACTTAATTTTGCTCTTCTGCAAGCCACACAAGGACGGCATTATCGATACTCCGATGACACCGGTGATAGCATTCACCGTTATCCAGTATCCAGTATCCAACCTTGGGCCCTGAAAGAAGGCCAGATAGCCCTTTGAAGCCGGCTACTCGGCGATTACATGCACCGACCGGCGATAGGCGATAACCCAAGCGATTGCTTCCTGAATATTCGAGAGTGTAGATGGTAGACTAGTGGAATGGCCAACCGGTACATGACATTTCTTTCATGGACGTAACAGATATATGAAACGAGGGAAGATCAACACACGGATATAGTCACAATGGTATCTCTGAACTGGGTACATATAGCGTCACTGGCATTGTGTTTGGAGAGTTCGCTGGGAGGAAGTTACTACGATCGAAAGTTCTACGTTGATAGATACAACCAGATAGGAGATGTTGCTGAACATGAAGAGAAAGCAGAATCACAAAGTTCCAATACAACAATATACACACTGAAGGCTGGTGGAATTGAGAACACATGCCAGATTCCACTTATAGCAGATGATAATCTCATTGGTCAAGATCCAGTGTTGAACGTGACCGAGTTGAGGAACCAAAAACAGGAGGCCGTTCAAATCATCAAAGCATTCAATTACCTTAACCGAGAGAATTTTGTGGAGAAAGTAACAACATATTGGACGTACATTGTACGGTTTGATCACGATATCCATCAGCTACATAGTGATCCTATCGAAGAAGGTAGGGCAAGGCTTACGAATTTTAAGCTTGCCGCTTGGTCTGACAACGATGATACCGTCATTCTCGATTCTACGCCATATTATAAGGAATCCCATCTTTCGGATCCTTATGAGCACATGTCCGATTTTGAGCTAATAAAGTCGGAAGATGGAAATAGATATGTATCACAACGAATTGGGAATGGTGAGATCTGTGACCTAACGGGTATGCCGCGCACGACTACGATCAACTATCGATGTAATGTGAATCGATATACTCCTACTATTGTCAGTGTCAATGAATGGAGAACGTGTGAATATGTTCTTGACTTGGAAAGCTCATTTTTCTGTGGTAATGAGATCTGGAGTGCGCCATGTGCACTCACAAACAACGAAATTGAATGTTTCGTCAAGGACCAGGAAACTGCAACGGGTAAGTATATCAGCTTACAGAAAAAGAAGATTTCATCCTTGTCTAGTGGGCTCATGCTAGCCAAGGAAGAGGATAATGAAAGTAAGTTCTCACTTCTATTAACAAAACGGTATGATCTATGGGAGAGTAATCAGAATCAGGATGGCGAGTTTCAACGACTGTTAACTGATATATCATTAGCCTTTCAAAAATACATTAGAAACCTCAGAATGTTTCCGGTCACAATATCAACACCATTCCAAATGATATTTGATGTTTATGATACAGACCGCTTGTTAATTGGCAATGTAATGCTGGAGCAAAATACTAATGGTTTTCTTGTTTCCTATTTCACCGATGATCCTGTACCGGAGAAGTCAAATTTTTTGATGAATGAGGACGTCGCCCAACCCGAGGAAGGAGCAGAACAACCCACAAAAGAATCACGAGAAGTTTGAAGATTCAAAAAAGGGAATCACATAAAGGAGATGGGGATTTATAAATACACAGTTTGTTTAGTACAGAGGTGGCTATAGTAGAACCGAAAGATATGTCTACCTTCTTCTCTTTGATTTTGAGGTTTTCGTGCTCGTCAAACCTGCGGATGCAGGTAGCGTACCTTGATACGTATGTTGTAGCACAGGTATTTTCCTATCGAATTCAATATCTAAATCGGCAGGCTTTATATCCTTTGAGCCAATAAGACCAGTAATGAATCTCTTGACCTTGTTGTATATTTTCAATTCATCAGGTGTTGGCTTGAAAATCTTACCACCGGTGGTACTAAGTATCTTTTTGTTGATTCGTGTATGCTTCTTTTGTTTCTCAATTCTTTCATTGCGTAATTGACTTAGCTGAATGAGAAGATCACTGATGGTGGCTTGAGCATTATTAGACTTGATGATTTCAGCTTCGCTTTCATCCACAAAAGTGTTTGAATCATACTGCAAGATGTTTCTTACATCAATTTTATCTTGTGCAGGATCAAAAGTGACCTGCAGTTCATCGTCATCTTCTTCATCATGTTCTTCTTCTTGTTCAGTATCATCACCGGTCGGATCAGCATCGTTGTGTTCTTCATTTCTATCATGGCTTTTACCTTCAGTTCTTACCGCTGCAGGCCCTAGCGTCGATTCAACAGCCGCATTCAGAGAACTCTCCTGTTCATTTGCTAGGGCTTCATTATGATGGCGTTTCGCTTCCACCAGCTTTTTGAAACCAACCTGTTGGCACCACGTTAACCCTTTCCAGTCATTTGAGATGATCGATTGTGTTTCGTCATATGTTGGTGCAAAGCTGAAATTAAGTGAGGTCACACCTGAGCCGTGTTTGAGCCATTGCGAGGAGATTAGCCTTAACCAATTAGGATGCATGTAATTCTCGAGTATCTGCTTGATGTTTGGGACCTTCAATTCCGTTTGGGAAAGCTTACCGAGAGTTTCGTCACTTTCTTGAGAGATGCTTGGAATAACATTGTTAATCGATATACCAAGTGCAGGATCAATTATTGGTTCACGGTCATCAAGCTCCGATTGAAAGTTATTTAAAGAGGAGAAGAAGGGAACGTTACCAGAAGCAAAAATAGATAACGCCTTACCAGTGGTGTTGAAAAAGACAGATGTTATTATATCAAAATCCTTTTCTAATGCAGCACGCAGAATATCTGTCGTATTCTCTGGCTTCAGTTGTGATATCTGTTTCTGAATCTGTTCTTCCATATTATCAGTTTCTGTCGCAAGTAGAACATCACCGTCGGAATTAGGGTTTTCTTGCTCAGCATTTCTTTTCTTGTCATTAAGTGAAACCCCCAGCTTTATGGTCTCTCTCAATAAAATTTCCACAGAGACTCTGTAGAATTGATCAACGGCGGAGTACACGGTGACATTGTCCTCGAACTGTAATAGCTTGACAATACATGCAATCTTCAAATCGTGGAAAATCTCAAATACGGACGTGTATTCATGGTTCTGAAATTTCGTTTCCAAGCTTGTCTGCTGTGATTCTTCAATCTCTGGATTAGCGTCAAGAAATTTTAGGAATGAATAGTTGATGTCGGCTATTTTGTCCTCGAAAAACGTTTCTTTGTTTGGAAAAGCAGTCGAAAGAACACCCGTGGTGTTGATGTGGGAGTAGACAAAGAAGAGATTGTCGAGAAACGTCACAAAACGGCCAGATTCCAGTGCAGTCATGTGTGGCTATGTACTTCTCGTCAAGATTGCTCGAAACCGTTGCTTTGTCCTCCCGCACCAGTCAGCGCCCCAGCGGCCCCCCTAAATGGCGACAACAACGGAAGCTGCGAGGTTGGCGGCATGTTTTTCGCTTTTCGCTGTCCCAAGACGACGTGTTCTTCAATTTTTCGCGCCTGCGCCCTGCGCCATTTGCTTGCACACTACACATGAGACTTGACACTGCTCTACTCTGCAGCGGGTTGAAAGTACCGCTTCAATCTGCTTTCCTACAGCATAAACGAGACATCTATACAGTCTATATAATCAGATGGTTTCCCATGATCCGTTTGCCTTCTTTTGAGTGACCTTTTGGGGCGCAAGATCCACACCTCCAGTTCCACTCGCTAAAACGGCACCGTATCTTGGGATCACGTAACATTCTCTCGTTTCAACACCCTTATCATCAATACTCACAGCAGGCTTACCTAGAGGTTTGGAGAATGTTATCAATCCTGTCGTTTTTCCGACATTTGACAATGCTAAGGAGCTGATATCATTCAGAGGTTGCATTCTAATCTTGCTGGATTTACCACTGCTCTTCTGTAGATGGGCGAAAACCAAATACTCTGGCGCCTTTCCACTTTTGTAAATAACACTGCTAGGATGTATGTAAATAAAGGATTGCTCATCATCCTTTGTGGTATAATCGACCTCTGGCATATATCCAGGTGTGAGGTAAGGAATGTTCATGATTCTCATATTGTTGGATAATTTGAACTCTTTGTCAACCAGATCAGCTCTGAATGCAATCTGGTCAATAAAACCAGCAGCTATCATCTGTTTTATTGCAGCAACTTGAACCTTCGAAGGCTTTGCTAACTTCATTTCATCATCAGTAACTTTGTTGGAAACTGCAATACTCTCTTTCATAGTATGTAACTTGACAATGTAGGTTAACTGCTTTCTCAACTTTGAGATTTCTTGCATCTGTTTCTCTCTCAGGAAATGGTCCTCATAAAACTTTCTTCTCTTACTTCTCGGAATGTGATCACTTGCACAAATTGCGGAAAGAAGCTTCAAACTGTCGCTGAATTTGTCCAGCTTGGAGAACATCTCATTGGACTTATTATACTTCTGTCTCAACCTTCTTCTATTCTCGATATCGTGCTGGCTCATGGTGTTCTCAACCGTCTCGTAATCATCCTTCATCTCACCATCACTATCTCTTCTTGTGGTTTTAACAGTTGTCTCATTGATTTGAATACCCAAATCATATTCGTTCAGGAATGGATCACCTACAGACATACCAGCAACTAGAGCAATGACATAAGGTAAACATCCTTGTTGGTTCGCAATCAAAAGGATTTTGGAAAATCTTGGACTCAATGGGAACAGACTCATCTTCTTACCAAGACTCGTTATGTTGGACTTCTCCTTGTCCAAAGCACCTATATACTTGAGTAACTCTTCCGATTTCTTCAACATGTGTCTATCCGGTGGTGTAGGGAATGGGAAATTAGTGACAGTCTGAATACCCATACTCTTCATATTCAGCACAACACCCTCAACTGGCATTCTAAGGATTTCAGGTTTGCTGAATTGTGGGAACTCACTCTCGTAAACGGCAGAGGAGTATAGTCTATAACAATGACCTGGTCCAGTTCTACCAGCTCTACCGGATCTTTGATCTGCGCTTGCCTTGGAAACCCAATCAATTTCAAAGGACTGAACTCCAGTATCCTCGTCATATTTTCTCTCCTTTGCTCTACCACAATCAACAACATATCTGACATTCGGAATGGTCAAGGATGTTTCAGCAACATTGGTGGCAACAACACACAATCTTGAGCCCTTTGGTGGATCCTCAAAAATCTTCATCTGTTCACTGGTAGGTAACAAAGAATAGAGCGGCAAGACGTAGAGAGGATCATTCTCTGTTTGATCATGCTCAAGAGACTCATCAAATCCCTCCTCTTCTTCAGCTTCACCATCACTCTCATTGTAGTCTTCCTTGATCTCAATTTCATTGACGTCAAAGTCGATTTCCTCGACCTCAATATCTGCATTGTTAGCATCAACCTTCACGTCAACAAGCTCATCATCATCTCCTTCGCGTGCATTGGACGGTCCAGAACCAATCTTCTTGCTGGATTTGTCTTTGAAGGGGAATTCTTTCCTAAGCTTTTTAACCATTGCCACAATCTCAGCTTTACCAGTTAGAAAGATCAAAATTGCACCCTTTGGTAGCTTTCTGTGAATTTTGCAGGTTTTCCGAAACGCTTCTTCAGTGTAATCAAACTGCGTACGCTTGTTGAAATGAACAGAAACAGGGTATTGTCTAGCATCAACTTTAAGAATGGGTGGTGGAGTATCGAATAACACTTTGTTCTCACTGAAGTCACTAACCCTCAAAGTAGCACTCATGATAATTAGCTTCAAAGGTGAGAATTTCTTTGGGTCTTTGTCGTGATATTCCCTCCTCAACTTCAAAACCCTGCTCAACATGCCGATTAGAACATCAGTATTAACATTTCTTTCATGGGCTTCATCGATAATCAGTGCAGAATATTTCAGCAAAAGGAAATCCGTCATCATTTCTCTTAACAAGACACCATCAGTCATAAATTTCACAGCTGTCTTACCACTCACAGTAGCATCAAAACGGATTTGATGACCTACTTTATCAGAGTGATTGCCCAATTCATTGGCCACTCTTTTAGCCATAGAAACTGCTGCAACTCTTCTTGGTTGTGTGACACCAACCATGCCAGGAGTATCGGATCCAGGTACACCATAACCAGATTCATAGAGAAACTGTGGGACCTGTGTGGTTTTACCAGATCCTGTTTCACCACATATGATGATACAATCATTGTGATGAATAGCTTCCATAATTCTGCTTTCTTCTGCGTAAACAGGCAAATTAGATCTAGCTGCATGGATCTCATCGCTTCTGACGACATTCACAGTAACAATCTTTCTTTTCAGGTTCTCATTGATAGGGATAAAATCTTCCTTAAGACCATCATCCAAATCTTCTTCACGCACAATACCCTTGTACTCCATTTGAGGTTTGGACGGAACTGAAATAGCGGCACGACCTTCAAGTTTCCGAGCTTGTTCTTCTGCCCAAGCCTTGAAATCTTTCGCCTTAGCTGTATGTTCTTTTTTGATGTCCACTTCAATCTCGATATCATCATCATCATCTTCTTCTTCTTCATCGTCCGTATTTTCTTCGGCACTACTGTGTTCTTCTCCCTCTTCACTGTCATCATCCGAAGAACCATCACTTTCATTATTTTCCTCCATCTCTTCATTCTTTGCTGGCATTCGGTCATCTTCAGATCCGTCTTCTTCTTCATCGTCGTTGCTTTCTTCGCTTAGATCATCACTTGCAAGAACTTCTTCGTCGTCTGAATCACTCATAAAATCTTGTTCATCTTCGTCAGCCTTACTCTTTTTTTCTTCGAGCTCAATCTTCGTTCTCCAGGAGTAGTTCTTCTTCTTCTTTTTTGACTTAGCCTTTTCAACATTTCCAAAACCAAAACCAGTTCCCATACCGGAGAAAGGTTGTGCTGGCCTATAATCGATAAACCCGGAACCACCTGTAGCAGTACTCTTAAATTCCTCGTTACCATCGTCATTACTTTCATCGCCACTTGAGTGCCCTGTGGTATCAATGTATTTATTTTCTTTCTTGCCTGACTGGGTAGTTTCATTAGAATCTAGTAAATCAGACCAAGTTTTAACCTCACGTTCTTCATAGAGAAGTGCCTTTGATTCATCAGTGGATTTTCCAAGTCTTTCGAGTTCAAGAGCTTCGATGATCTTCTCTTTCTTTGTTTTTCTGTCACCAGTACCAATGAGTTTAGCAGACCTCAAAATACTGGTGTCAATTCTAGTTTCTTCAAGCTTCTTCAATAAGATTTCCTTCTCCTCTCTTTTGAGCTGGTGCTCAATATATTTATCAAGTCTCTTTTTCTTCTTTCTCGTGATCTTTTCTTTATGCTGTTCAATTAAAGTCTCCTTCAACTTTCTTTTTCTTTTAGATTTTTCATTCTCAAGGGAAGTCATGGTATTCGTACCATCCTTCTTGGTGTCATTAACTTGACTGGAGAGTTGATTGTTCAAATCTTCGTCATCGGAACGGTCACCTTTTCCATATTGAATTTTTCTGGCCATTGCAAAGAATAATCGATTATGCTGTAGTTATACAGCTGTGATAAGATCCTCGTCTGCCAGCAAAGTCCCTGTTAGAGCTCTGCTTAAAGAGAATAACGGAGAAATAAACGTTACACATCCACGAAAAAATTTCAGAGGTGAACTTTTTTTGAGGCTGTGCATCCCCCGAATTTTGTTGATCGTTGATAGATGATGGTTACTATTGCATGTAGATAGTTCCTCGTTCCACAAACATTGATCTGACTTGAGGTGCGCATTTAAAGCCGTTACAGCCTGTTTCAGGACATATCAAGAAATTAAGAGAGCCGATGGGCAAGAGTGACAGTGCCACCTTAGAGGAAAATGAGGTATCAATTGCTACAGATACTCCAACTACCCCACTGCGAAGGTCGAAAAGGAATATGCCACGCGATTCTTCATCTCCTGTGAAAGAGCAATCCCAAGTCACAGAAGAGACGAATAAGGATGAATATGGATTTTTAGACTATAGGAATGTGGCACGGATTAGACTGGGCAAATATGAGTTTGACACTTGGTATGGAAACTCGACCTTTTTCAAAGAACCCAGACTGAACAAGACTGATGATCATTTTTACACTGAGCTTGAGTTCAAGGAAAACAATTTGAGTGCATTGATCCAACTTTCACCTTCCAAGTCATCAAAAATCTCATCAGCGGTTAGTGGGTCTAAACAGTACAAGGTTGATCCGGCCAGAAAGCAACCTTGGTTAGACGTGTTGTACGTGTGCCCCTACTGTTTCAAATTTACAGATATTAAATTGGAGTGGGAACAACACCTCAATTGCTGCACATTTAAATCTAGACTGCCGGGCAAGGTCATGTATAACGATGGAGAGACCATTATACGAAAAGTGAAGGGCGCAAATCACAAGTTATTTTCACAGTGTATGTGCTTGATGGCCAAATTCTACTTGGACAATAAATCAGTATTTTATCATTTGGATTACTTTGACTTTTATGTGGCCTATCAGCTTTTGGATAGGCACGAAGTGCCTATGGGGTTTTATTCGAGGGAATTATTATCCTGGGATTCGAACAATTTGTCCTGTATTTGTGTCCTTCCCTGTTATCAAAAAAGACATTTAGGAACCAAACTTATCGACTTTTCCTACCAACTGTCCAAGTACGAGCAGCAAATCAGCGGGCCTGAACATCCACTCTCTGCTCTGGGCAGAATAACTTATCTCAAGTACTGGTGCAAATCGATTGCTTTGAATTTCACCTATGGTGAATTATCGACAAAATCTCATGTAACATTACAGATGATTAGCGAAAAGACAGGATTTCGAGTTGACGATATCCTACAGTCTCTCTCCACTTTGAGGGTGCTCTATGAAAATGGCAAGAAAACACCCGATATGGACTACTATCTTGAGAGGTATAAATACAGCGATCATTACGTTTTCATCAGTGACGATGAATTTAGGGTATACATTGATAAAAGTAAGATTAAAAAGTGGATTATAGACAACAAGGTGGGAAACAAAACGGAATTGGATCGTGATTGCTTCGTATTCTATTGAGATGGTAATAAAGTGTGTGCTACATGTAATTACCTGCGTGGTATTCATGCGCTACTCCTTAAGTAAACTTTGTAACTCTGCAACCTTTCTTCTTCTTCTTTCTTCATCAGAGATATTGAGAGCCTCGCCCAACTGATTCTTTCTTTCTTGAATATCTAGCATACGATCCTCTATACTACCACCGATGATAAACCTCACCACTTTAACGTGTTTCCTTTGACCAACACGATGTATTCTATCTATCGCCTGGAACTCTATGGCATTGTTCCAGTGTGGATCCATGAGGAATGCTCTGTTAGCCACTGTTAAGTTCAACCCCACACCACCTGCCTTTAAGCTTAACAATAAAACTGAAATTTTGTTGTCTCCTTCTGGCACTGGTTTTTCGAACTCAGCAAGTACCTTTTGACGCTGCTCCAGGTTTAGTCGTCCATCAAATTTGCAAACTTGAAATTCCCCATTGTACTTCAATAATTCTGTCTCAATTATATCCAAGAAGCTTGTAAACTGTGAGAAAACTATAACATGTTCACCGGGTGCTTCCTGCTTCACCTGTTCCAAGTGAATCAAAAGAGCATTAATCTTGGAAGACTGCTCATTAGGCACAAAAGGTCTGATGTAATATTCCCTTTCAGCGGGGGAGCTGTTTGCAGCTTTTTGGGTCAAGAATGCATCGTCTGTATCAACATTCATAGTATCAGTAGCCTTGGCATTCTTTTTGACAGTTCTAAAAAGTCTATTTCTGTTAATTTGGGTTCTGCACATCGGACAGAATACCTCTTCTGCCTGCAGTAACCGATCATGCATCGTCTGTTCGTTGTTCAACGGTTGGCCTCCTTCAGTGGATGCCTCTTCTTTATCATGTTTCAACTGGAACTCAAAATGCTCCGTTAGACAGCCAAGACAGAAACAATGTTTGCATTCTGTGATGATGCAGGTCTCCACATTGACAACTTCGGTACATATCGAGCACTCAATATCATCAAAACTGGGATAATGTTCATAAATTGTTTCCTTCAACTTGTTGATCTCCTCGATTGGGATCCTCTGCTGCTCTTCATTCAATTCAATGGTTTTAACTAAGGACTGCATCTCGTCATCACCCTCTGAGCCCCATTTTTGCTGAACGGAAGCTGTCTTCACTTCATTCGATCCAAAATGATCGTCTGCATCAGTTTCGATGGCTTTGATTAGGTCAATATGACAGCACACTTGTCTGAGTCTTAATAATTGTGTCAAAATGGTAGAGTAATTTTTAAAGATCATTCCAGATCTGAAATTCTCGTTGAAGGAGTTCACAGCCTTCTCTTTCAACCAGTTGTAAATGGCTTCTTCTCTCTTATTGAAGGTGAGCTTCTGGATAGTAACTTCTTTGGGTGGCAACTCCACAAGATACTTGCCGTTAGCGTCCTTTTGATTTTTTGTTCGTCTTAAAAGGATTGGATCAAGAATGGACTTGAGCAGCTCAATCGCAACATCCACTTCTCTACCCGTCTCAAAAGGAGCAGATATACACTGCTTCCAAAGAGAGTGATAACTCCAAGGTTTCATACCAAGGAAGTGAACTAGAGAGAATAGGTCCTCAAGCCTATTGATTATCGGAGTACCAGTCAAAATCCATTTTCTATCAGCCTTCAAGGAATAAATCGCCTTCGCTGTCTTGGTTGTTCTGTTTCTAATATTATGACCTTCATCAAGAATCACTCTGAAAAAGCTAACAGAAAAAAGACCAGAGCCCTTACTCAGATCGGTCCTTGAATACTCAGATTGAATCATACCGTATGTTGTTAAAACCACAGTTGGGGGATTTGGACCACAAAGTAGACTCTTAAGATCACCAAGGGATCCAGAACCGTAGTAAATAAAACACTTGTGCTCTGGGTTTGTAGAAACTTTCATGAACTCTCTTTCCCATTGGGTCAATAGCGCCATAGGCAACACAATCAATGTGGTGCAATGTGCGTATCCCTTTATCTTGTCAATGTGATCGTCTGGGAGGATGTCATACTCCAGGTCCTTAGGACAAGAAAGAACTAATGACAAAGTGGTGATAGTTTTACCAAGACCCATTTCATCAGCCAATATTCCACCTTTACAATTAGACCTCAAAATTGGCTTAACCATTGAACACTTACCTTTGTACATGTTCAAATAGAAGGAATCTGAACAGTTTGGCGGTAGGCCCTCATTCTGTAGACGCTCCGGAACCATTGGCCATGTGTATTCTTTCCAAAGAGGATTAACTGAATTTTCATAATTCTTCAGCTGTAAAATAACCTCTTGTTTTGTCTCTTGATCAACACTATCGTTATTGAGCCCAACCATATCGTATTCTTTTTCACGCTGTAACATCCAGGATAATCCGAGCTTTTGATATGGCCGTAAATCGACCTTGAAGTCATCGGGAATACTTTCTGGTAGGTTCTGCTGCAA
Organism: Pichia sp. P7020A; assembly: GCA_025531525.1. NCBI lineage: Eukaryota > Fungi > Ascomycota > Pichiomycetes > Pichiales > Pichiaceae > Pichia > Pichia sp. P7020A. Next base: position 15,290 of record JAMYHI010000285.1, read on the forward strand.
GTTATTCAACTCGGTGCTTTTGTAAATATCTTTCACTTGGTCTAAGGTTAAGCGACTGCTTTCACCGTTGGTAGTGTCGGTATCAATGTTTCCATTTTCTAAAATTTCACTATCATCGGCATATGCTAACTCTGTGATGGTCGATACTTCATTTTCTGGAACATCCAGGTCAATAACCGTTATTTTCTTCTTGTACATTTCATCCTCCCTAACGGTTCTCAATCCAATCTTATGAAACATTTTCAAGATTGCACCTTTCAACACAGTTCCACTGTCAATATTACCATGAGCATTTTTCATGATCATCATCTGGTCAAGTTCCAAGTCATCATCTTGAGGATTGACAACATCTTCATTCTCAAACAAACGCCCTGAGAGAAAGCAGTCCGTTCGAATGACAAAGGTATCACCCGTACTCAATCGTTGTCCATCCACAAAAAATAGCTTACTTTCAAACTCCATAGCATTGGAGTCCAACAAGGGACGTATTAAGTCAGCAAACTCTTCATTTAGGCGCCCAAGTTCCCTTTTGAACTGACTACTTTCAGTTTTATGGCTAACATAGACGACACCTGAGCCGGGAGAAGTAGTCAACACCAAGGTGTTATTAACATAGATGTTATTCAAGCTGAACACAGACCTAGTACACCAGCAAGATATGTTTAAAGTTCCAATATACTTTTTCCAAGATTCACCCCCTTCATCGTCGTCAAGAATGGAGTCACTGTTGATCAGCCTCGATATTTCATTGCCTCTCTTCCTTGCAGATTTACTTAAGGATTGTCTCGACTTGACCGTTCTAGATAAACTTTCCGGGTTAGGAGAACTAGCGCTTCTTTTACGACTCTGGTATTCATAGTTTGGAAAGTTGACTGAGTGGGCATTTCTTCTATCAATTTCTCTGAGAATGCGCTCATTTTCCTCTTGTTTCCTGAGTGACTCCAGCCTTTCCCTTTCTTCTCTCCTCTGTCGTTCTATCATAATATCTTGCAAATAAACACTCTCGTCCATTTCCTTTGACGTTTTGCTTGCAAGCTCCGCAGCCTTGAACGCATCGTTACTGGCCAGTGTAATGTTTACCTCATCTGCTTTGAGATGAGGACCTCGTATATCACCAATAGTGTTTTCAGAGTGCTCTCCACGAGTGGAGGAATCAATTACTTTGCCATTTTCTTGTTCTGTATTCTGTTCACTATTAGCAATGATATCTGAAGTTGCAACTGGGGCTCTATCAGAAGCATTTTTGGGTGCCGTAGCCCCATCGTTTTTGAAAGGAAGAAAAAAGTTCCTTACAGAATGCGCAGCATCCTCAATAGGCGCAGTAGAGGCCCTAAACTTTATCCACAGTGCTTTGATATCCTCATCGGTTATGTTCTTTCCAAACTTATTTTTTAATGCTTTTTCGAATGTCTCAAAGTCGATACTATCATCAGAGTTCTTAAGACTTGAACAGTCCAGGGCGTTGGTGTTAACGTCGGAAATTTTCTGCTCGGAAAGTTCGCCTCCAGTGGTGGGCAAACTGTGATCAAAAAACGGAGATGTGCTCGTACCCATATTTCTCCCGACCTCAGTTGTCGTACTCTTCTTCTTCTCACCGCTAAGGTGCGAATTGGAGTGAAGCAAGTGTTCAGACGTGTCAGGTCTTAGTCGATGTCAGATCAACCAGCAGTCAATTTTTCATGACGCGTCAGCGAGAGAGGGCTTGGAACCTGGGACGCTGGGCGCATAGGTTGCCGAGCCTCCAGCAAACCTCTTCCAGCGTACTGATCTACTGTGTCACCATGCGAACAGCGACAAGCATGTAAACAAGCCTGAAGATCTGTTTGAAGAGTGAAGGAGTCCCTTGGGGCCCAGAAGAGTAATTCCGTCTGCTGAAGGTTACAAGCTGAATTGAGTTTCAGCCTTGGTTTCGAGTCATGGTTCATGCGTAAGTAAGTAAAACGTTTCAACTGAAAGACCGTCAGAGCCTTCACTATCTCCCCACAGATATATTCAAATATTCACTCTCATAAATGATTCTTCACCATTTCGAATGCAGGTATTTCGGAAACCTTTGTATTGACGATGTACATTCTCCCAAATTGTTTCCGGTACTCATCGACACTCCCTGAATCGGAATTTCCCTTTGCATTTCCATTTGTCCCCTTTGCTTAGCGTTTATTCACTCCCTTCTTGCTCTTCTTCTTCAACCCCCAGTCACTAATCTGGGGGAATGATATAAGTCGTAGCTCACAGCGTGTATGTAATTCAGCGGAAGCTAACAGGCACTCACTGGTACATGTTACATTAAGGAACATCACTTAAAAAATACAAATGAAAAAAGCTACCGAGATTTACAACTGATAAGAAAGTAGTAGATCAATTAAAACCCCAGTAGCGGGATAAAGAAGTGAAAGTAAAGCAGTAAAATACAACAAATCATCAGCATCATTAGAAAATGAAGAAAGCAAAAGGGATAAATAGATATAACCTCATGTGACAAGGTCTAAAAGATCCATAGAGATTAGCCACGTGGATATATCTCAAGCCAACCATTGATAAAAAGGCCCCAAGTTCCACAAACTAGATGGCGAATCTATAACGATCGCGTAGTTTTGTGGTTGCAATTTCGACACCTAGGTGAATAAAGTGTCCAATTCTGCTAGTGTAACATTCTCTGGACTTTCGATGTCTTGATTGAGGAAACCAGATCTAACAGTCTCAAGCCATTTGGCACTGATAGATGGTTCAACGGAGGTATCACTCATAATAGTACTAGTGATGGTATTGACAGATTCATTGCTGGTAGCACTGAAATTACCGAGTGCAACAATCCTAAGGGCTGCGACTGCGGCAGCGGCATTGGGGGTATTGGCGATTGACAACTTTCTCGGGACTCTTGGTGTAAGGGCAGCGGCTGTTATGATACGCTTGGCAGGTTCGGAGTGAGATATTTGTAATCTCTGTGATTCAATTTTGTCATTCCCTGGAGCACCATTTCCATTGGCATTGGAAAGGGAAGCGGTGTTTGATTTGCATCTTTTGTTGACAAAACTAATGGACTTTGTTCTCTTCGTTATACCAGTTGGGATTCTTTCCGTAACGATATCAGACCCACGTCTACAGTACCCATGGTTTTGATAGAAGCTAGAATCGGTATCATCTTCATCGTCATCGTCGAAATCTGCTTTTAAGGTGCTGTAAACATCATCATCATCCTCTGAATCGGGGATACCAGTCAAATATTGGTTACTCTTGTCGAATGAGAAATCGCTCTTAGCAAACCTGTTCATAGTATCAGAGGTATTATCTTCATCCATGGGAGACGAGATAAGTGGCATGGTAACGTTCAATGAAGCAGTGACAGGAGCGACCGAATAGGGTACTGATAATTGAGGAATACTGAAGTCCAAAGAGCCGTTTCCGAAAGGGGACGTCTTGTTGAGTTGTAAACCTGCAGGTGATATGGAGTGCAAGTTGGACAAATCTGGACCCAACGACATATCCGCGTTATTGGAGTCAGATCCTCCCAAGCCTCTCAGTTTCGAAGTATACACTAAGTTGGAGTTGTTGACATCCACTTCAAAGTCGCCTCTTTCAGTGTTATTATCCTCTAGTCCCATGCTAGTTGCAAGGACGTTGTTCGCAGCTGCATCTTTTTCTCTGTGCTGCTCAATAATCTTTTGAACATAAGCAGGGTATTCTGACGATAAGATACCGCGGTAAACATAAACCATTCTCTTTGGGGAGGAATCTGCCCAATCTCTTGATAGTGCATAATGAATTGAAGAATCACCTTTCTCCACTTTTTTCACGTACGCATTCAGTTTAGCACTGACTAAGTTTGAAGTTTTAGAAGACAGCTTCGACATATCAGGATGTTTTTCAACCAATATATCACATATTTGCTTGACAGTCATACCCTTACCTTTTGAATCATGATCGAATAGGATGATAAAAATGGCAAGTAAGACATCGTCATCCATGGAGGTGTGATTGGTAGGTTTTGGTCTTTCACCCGTGAGCGGGACCGTTGTAGAGACACCACTGGCAAAATTGATTGTACGTTGGGTCTTCTTTTCCTTCTTCTCTTTTCTTGTAGCGTCCTTATCTTTCATAGCCTTGTCTTTCTTTGGATCAGCCCTGGAATCTCCCTTCAGAGTTTCAAGGGAGCCATTGTCGGATTCGTTTAACGGCGTAGACATAGGAGTGCTTTCACAAATGTTTAACGAGGTTTTAGAAGCCTCTATTTTTCCATCACCGATTGAAGTTGCAGCTGTCGATGTTGTTGAAGATGGGGTGGAGCCTCTGTCAGTTTCCGGAGATGTTGGCACAGATTCGATGTTGCTGTTCTTATCGTTGTTGAAATCCGAGAACTCCTCGGAAGATGTTATCAGGTCTTGAGACATATTTGAAATCAATTTGTGATCAAATTTGCTATCGTAATATTTTTGGATCAGAAGTATGAAACAAAATGTGGGTATTGTATTCTGACTGTTTCGTAATTATACCTTTGAAAATTATTTGGAGAGATATCCGTCTAAGTACTTCTCTTATGAACAAGAAGAAAGAACTCGGGCTCTAAATTTAACACCTATTTCAAAAGCTTAATCTAATGGTTGAATGAATCAACGATATTTTGGCAGGTCAAATAACAATACTATAAGTAAGTTAATGAGAACTATTGCAGTTATTCAGGCGTGAGACTATGAAAAGCCTGTTGTGGGAATAACTTCAAATTTGGGAATTGCAACGCTGATTGAATAGTTTTCTGTTGATGAAGTTGTCCTTAGCTGGGAAAAGATATAAGTATCCTTATTTCAGGCTAAAGAGTATTGAGTTTGATTTATTAGAAAAGTTAACTAAAACTTTCTAACTTAACGATTATGATGTATATGGACAATCGTATCTTAACGTTGATTTCAATAAAAATAGTTTGAGTGAAATGTTGATCAAGTCTTAATGATATGTTAATCCAATAAATACCAAAAATATAGACTGATAGTGTGTAGAAGTGATAGTGGAATAAAAAGAGAGTATCTGAAATGGAATACTGTAGTCCCTTTCAAATGACTATTGGGATAGTACTGAGTGACTATGTGCGTTAAGCTTAGAGATACGAAGAAAAAAAGAAGGGGAAAGAAGTAAATACAATAAACTCCGAACTACAAATACAAATACAAAATAGGTGAAATGACCGAAAAGAGGCCCGAATTGACCTCTCCGAAGGGGTGAAATTACAAAATTCAGTGAATCAAAGGCTGTATCGGAACTTCGCACTAGGACAGGCACATGGGCCAGCAAGCATCCTTCCCTAGCAATTTCATGTTGACACAGATCGCATCGATAAGTCCCTATCCGATAAGCCAAATTAGGAAGCTTACAATTAATGTGGCATTAACGCTAGCGGCAGTTTATTTGCGCGTCGATGGAGGATAGTTTCCGTTTTCGGAAGGTAGCAGACGTAGAGAAGGGCAATTAGCGCGAGGGTTACAGGGTTTCCGCCGCATAAAGTGTGGGCAGTGGCAGTCACAACAAAGTACCCCGCGCACCGCACAAAAAATAAGTTTATTTACATTTGCCTTAGGTGTTCGGGTGTCCACAAACGCTAGATGCGGTAATTACAAAGATAATGATGAAGTCGTTAAAGTCCTGTGCATGCTGCATGTGCAGTATTTCTGAGTTCGAATGTGTGCATGTGATCTTCTGCCTAGGGAAAAAAATCATCGTTAAGGCGAGGGCTTAGCTATTCCATTTTATAATGCAGTCTGCAATCGATTCGGATAACTCTATATTTCTACAAGCTAATTAACCTTTTCATAGAAGAGAATATATGCACTCCCGTCACTTTCCGGCTTTGAGCCAACGCTGCCGCGTCCAACGGTCTCGTCGTCAAACTTTAGCCATTTTCCGTTCTTTCTAACCTCAGAAATATAATGACCGCTGTTCAAAGTTCCGTAATGCCTCACAACTCCATATAGTTGATATTCCCATTCACCCTCTTGGCCTCTGCTTGGTAATTTTTTCAATTGCTCTCTTTCACGCTCATCATGGATCGTAGGCCAGTACCTCTTCATCTCCAATTTGGTGGGTATATCAATTTTACTTTTGTTCTTCACATATTCATAGTTAGACCCCATTGAAAACCTTTCTAAGTGGATGACTAGAATATTAGGCAACCTACATATTGTCAATTGTTTCTTTGTTTGTCTGCTCATGTGGCATGAGGGACAATTCCACGCATTGGAACCACTTAGAATTTCCGCTGATGTGAACTTGTCAATGCAATCATACAAGTTCAGGTTGCCGTTGTTTCTTGGAATTGGTACAGATAACATGTTGAAAGGAATGTACGTGGTGGATGTTTTGTGGCAATTCTGGCATTCAAGTCTCGATGCGTATTGCCCTGCAAATATTTCGGTTATTGAGGAGTAGTCAGTCTTGAGGTATCTCTCCCATTCAATAGTAGAAGCTAACCTTATAGGCAAGAATTCCCTATTCAGCTCATCTTCTTGCGAGATCTCTGGCAAAAATCCCCTGCTCGATGACCAATTCAAGTCTTCATGAATTGTATCTAGGAAGAAATGGAGAAATTCAGCCGAGTCCTGTTGATCGTTGTTCCTGAACTGGGTATTGACATCTCCGATTGCTCTTTTGAAGGTTTTGGGGTTGGTGGATACTCCTTTTGATGTATTGGTTAGCATTAGTTTCGCAAGGGAATGATACTCGTTGGTCAATCTTCCATGAGATCCCAGTTTCGAATCCTTGGCGATAAATTGATGGTACATATCCTGCAGCAAATATTTCGTCAATTCCTTAGTTTCAATGAGACACTGCAATGATGCATTCATATAGCAGGAATTCCCCAAATTGACTAAACCTGAAATAATTTCAGGGGATGGAGTATTTTTAGAGGCAGACCTAACATTCAAGCCTCGGGTTTTCGTTGGTTCCATGGATGACATTGACACAGTACCTGTACCTGAAAAGCCCAATGATGTTGCTGAGTTTGAAGGAAATGGCAACGAGGTACTAGTTCCCCTGGACATAGGGGAGGGTGATCGAGTTCTCGGGGTTCTTGAATGAGTTTGCACATCTGGCCTGAGTATATTTCGGCCAATGTTCTGTACACGAGTATTTGTGCTATAGTTCGACGTTGTGTACAAACTGTTAAGATTGCTGCTCAAGTTGGAGTCCAAAGATAGATCGGAGGCAAAAAGATCAGTGGGAGAATGCGATAATGATATCGAGGGTGTTGTATGGACATAATTTGTTTGTGTTCGTATTGGTGAGCCATCAAATTGCATTGTGGGGTACAGCTTCTTATCAATTGAAGAATCTCTATCATTTTTCTCTTTGTTATTCATAAAATAGGACCATTCATCGAACCCTCCATCCAAAATGACGGGCTTTCTTTTTAGTTTGAATTGTGGACTATTATTCTTTTCATCCAAGATGGCCAATAACCTTACTAAACCGATCGAGAGTTTGGCATGTATTGAGGATTGATCAACTAATATGACCAAATCATATTTGGAAATATTCTGGAAATATTCTCTTTCACGAGCACTGGATAGAAGGAGAGAATGATCTAGAATATCGTCGACGATGAATGAAGGTTTAATAGAGACTGGATCAACATTGATTATGTTCGCAAATAATGAAATATGATCTTGTTTGAAAGAAATAGATGGACGGAAATCAATCAACAGAACGGAATCATTGAACTTGTTGTAAATATTAAGCAGTTTTTCCACATCAACAAAGTGTTGAGACGAGTATATATCGAGCAGCCGCTTATCCATATCATTCATTGGCGAAGGTGAAATGGATCGAGGTCGCGTTGCAAGGATAGGGCTATACTGTACTTGGTTTACCGAGCCAGTTGAAGCTGCTGCTAAGGTACTATTCATCGAATTCAAGGCTGAATTCGTGTTTAGATCCGGAATACAGCTCATGCTCTGTGTTAGATTGTTCTGGGTATTATTATATGTTTCGAAGGTCTCAATAACCTTTGACTTTTCAACTTTTGGGTTGCCATTCATCAACATATTGAATCTGGACGTGATGTTAGATTGGAATGACGATTTAGCAGCTTCCTTTATAAAATTCTTCAGCTCCTTGAATCTCCAAATGTGTTCTGTCAAGATTTTCTCACACTCTCGTATTTTATGGATCTCTTGCGGCTTATCGCTCGGTTTTGACCATGATCCTATGCATTTTTCTATCAGCTTATAGGAGCAATTATAGTCACAATACGCGTCCTTCACAGCATCTAAACCGGCACTTTCCATGGATGAATTCTGAATCTTTTGCGCAATTACCAAGAATCCAGTCATGTACTTTTCAAACCAAAAAAGGACTGTGGGTACATTGCTGTAATCGATGTGATTCTCCGCTAAAGATTGTGAAACCCGGTCTTCAAGAGACTTCAACACAAAGTCCACATTTTGCAGCTGTCGCTTGAGTGAGGTGGTCTGGAAATCTGTATTGGGAGTCTCCATACTTCTTAAACACTTTGATGGTCTTTGTGTAGTGTATATGTGCTTGTTCAGACCATCTACACCGCCTCTAGTGAAGACGTTGCCACCCACATGGTCCCGAATAATGTAAATCGATTTCCTGATTGTGTCATTTCGATAGTGAGATATGGCGATATTGCGCGCTTACAGATTACCGATTGCATTACAGTATAGAATAGATAGGAGAGGAGTGAACAACACTGCGTTCACACTAGAGGAGGCTACTCATCATCCCAGTTGAACTCTTCCTCTTCTTCCTCTTCGCCAGCAGCGGTGCTCTTCTCGAGAAGAGCCCTTCTCTTTTGCTCATCACTCATAATTTGTTCTTGCTTACCGAAATAGACTTTCCAGAATTCATCGTCGGAGATTTGCTTATCCTCTTGTTGGATCTCTGAATCTGTGGCTTCTCCCTTTGCATCTGCATCTGCTATAGATCCGACGACCTTCTTGTAAACATTCATCAAATGTAAGGAATCGTTGCCTCGAAGCTCCTTAATTTCTGCTCTTTGTTCATCCGATAGCTTAAAGTCTTTGAATTCTCCACTTTCCACTGCCTTTACATAAACGGAAGGATCGCTCTGTAACTCATGAATTTGACTCTCAGCCCTCGTGCCTGGACTGACTCCTTTTGGCAAGCTGAATAAAAGCTCCATTTTCTTCTCATTGGCGACTACAATTTCTGGGGAATCTCCAACAACCAAGCTTGAGAGTTGCTTACTCCATCCGGACCAGTTCCAAGCAGATGCACTACTTGCTGAATCTTCTTTCTTCTTGTTTTCAGGGGAATTGACATTCGCATCCAGCTGGGTCTTGAAAAAGGTACCAATCTGGGATCCAATTTGTGTTGCATAGTTGATAGTCATGTTCTCAAGCTTCTCGAGATCGTTGTCCAAATCATCAAGAACCTTATTTGTGTTTTCACCAGCTTTCGTCATAATTTCCGTACTACGTTGCTTCAAAGCTTCGATATCTTCAGGTTTCATATATTCTTCTAATTTAAGATTCTTTGTTAGCTCATTGACTTTCACATCAGGAAGGTGAGGAAGCTTAACTTCCTTCCATTGTTTCTGTATTTCTGGTAGCTTTTCTGACACGAGTCCTTGGATTTTGGTCAAGCCACTGAGAGTAGTCCCTTGAATACTAGTGTATGCTTTATCAACGTTAGACTCTAGCTGGTTCACGAGTTCATCAGTTTTATCGTCATGCGTAACCACGTTTGGTCCTGCGGAAGTGTCCTTTTCGTGGGATAGAGTATTCTCAATTGCGTCTGGATCCATTCTGTGTCAATGTAACCAGCTCTGTATTCGGTGGTGCAGTCTAATTGAATGGATAATTTCCTACGATTGGGCTTCAACCCAAGAAGCTGAATTGGAGGCGATTAGCGATTAACGATCAGCGGTCAGCGAACACCAGCTTCACATTTTCGCTGGTGATGGCTAGTTAGCATCTGAATTCAGGCGCAACCGTTCTCCGTTCTCCGTTCTTGTAAAGACATTTCAAACGATCGAGCATCCACACAGTGCTACCCAAACCCATTGACCATGTCTGCAGTGACTTTTATGCCGCCAACCCGCTTTGCCAGAGTTGAAAAGACTCTAGCACGAGGTGCCGTTCCAAGAAGTCGGAATATATCTTTCTTAGACTTACAAAATGTTCAAACGCTGATAGCATTGACACCGATCAATCTCTACGAAGAATCCCAAAAAGATATAAACAAGGACGTAATTGAGTTCATTCAAAAGAGAGGTATCAAATACATGCATGTACCATCTGATTCGTCTGTTAAGGATAAGGGCAAGAATCGTGAGATTCCAATCACTCACGAGCAAGTAATCATGATTTTGGAGGTAATACTGAAGAAAGACTCTGGAAATGTATACATTTACTGTTGGAATGGTGGCCAGATTACAAGTTTGGTGATAGCATGTTTGAGGAAAATACAAATGTGGTCTAGTGTGAGCATTTTTGATGAGTTTGTCTGCTTTAGCGAGAGTGCCAACCACAACGACCGGGTATTCGTTGATAATTTCATACCTAAGATGGTGTTACCCCTGAAGGACGATCGTGTTGATTGGCTATGGAAAGGATTGAACGAGAATGTCATTATAAATCATCCTTTATTGAAGAATATTCAGTTTGTGCAGTCTTGAATAATGATAAAGACCGACTACTCTTTCCTTTGCATGACTCAGAACATCATTCCTGCCGCCATATCAACGTTCCACCCACATGCTTGAAGTGCTTGCAACGATGAGGCTCTATCAAAACCCATATCGACGAGACTTTTGAGTTTCGCCGTTTGATCTGCGCTAAGAGATGCGGCGAGTTCAACCGGCGGCTTAGCAGCAGTTCTGTTTGTCGAAGAAGCAGCGCCCGGATTTGTCGCCAGTGGCAATGGCAATGGCTGTGGTACTGGAGCAGTTGTAGTCTTTGTCGCTGTTGGTATGGGAAGAGGTGCATCTTCGGATATCCCGTTCACCTTCTGTAGTTTGTTAACTTCCCATTCATTCAGGAACTCGACGAACGTATTACCAATGAATATTCCATTAGCCTCTAAATCGATCTTTGCCTTGAATCTCTTCATCCAGTCTAAACCAATGAGCAGACCAGGCCCTCCGATATCCAACACCGTCAAGCTGGTGGCAAAAGCTTCACTGTTCATGAACATTGGAACTGAATGAATTCTACCATCACTCTGTTTCTCTCCGACACCTCTTGCTTGCATTTTGAACCTTCTATCAATCAAATGATT